>JAHXMU010000079.1:2331388-2423436 GCA_019455685.1 Philornis downsi
TCAAATGTCCTCAATTTTAATAAAATCTAAATGGTTTATTTATTATCAACACATTTCAAGGTCGTTTTTTTCTACCAAATTTATACACTTGATAATTAAATACAATTTTGCTGTCACAAAAGAATTTACAGATTGTTCAGATTGTTGTCATTTTATAATTCTTAATATAAAAATGAGAAAACCTCAAAAGTTTTGCAAAATATAGTGGAAATATAACAACATTTTTTTTATTGTCCTCAATTTTAATAAAATCTAAACAGTTAATATATTGTCGACACAGGTCAAAGTCGTCTTTTTCTACTAAATTTATACACTTGATAATTAAATATTTGCAGATTATTCAGATTGTTATCATTCTATAATTCTTAATATAAATATGAGAAAACCTCAAAAGTTTTGCAAAATATAGTGAAAAAAAATTTTTTTTTTAAATGTCCTCAATTTTAATAAAATCTAAATGGTTTTTTATATTGTCGACACATTTCAAGGTCGTTTTTTTTCTACTAAATTTATATTCTCGATAATTAAATACAATGTTGCTGTCACAACAGAATTTACTGATTGTCTCAGGGGACGCTATCTATCATTCTATTATTCTTAATATATATACAGGGTGGCGCAATAGAACGTGCATATGTAAAAAATAGAATAAGAAATAAATACAAAAGGTATGGTTAAAATAAATCTAAGGCATTGTAGAGTAATAAATGGAGTTTATTTTTTAAAAATAACATCATCTAAATGGTGACCCTCTCTACGACGGCACTCCTCTAACCGCAAACGAAAATTATTGAAAACTTTCTTCAGTAATACTAGTGTAATGGCTGCCATTTCACCACGGAAATTCTCCTTGAGCTGAACGATGTTTCTTGGATTATTACTGTAGACTTTGTGTTTGAGGTATTCCCACAAAAAAAAGTCAAGAGGCGTCAAGTCTGGATTACGTGGGGGCCATTGGATATCACCTCTTTTCGAAATCAGTCTGCCAGGGAACAGCTGCTTCTCCACCGCCATGGACTCATTTGATGTGTAACAGGTAGCTAAATCTTGTTGGAACCAAGTTCTGGAATTCACTATTCTTGAACTTTCAATTTCTGGAGCCAAAAATTCGTCCAACATCTCAACATAGCGTTCCGTATTAACCGTGACATTTTGGCCCCGCGCATTTTCGAAGAAAAAAGGACCAATTATTCCTCTGTCAGAGATTGCTGCCCATACTGTCACTTTAGGACTATGCAATGGTTTCTAGTGTTTGATTTTGGGATTTTCACTGTTCCAGTAACGACAATTTTGACGGTTTACGAACCCATTCATAAGGAAATGAGCCTCGTCAGAGAAAAGGATATTGTCAAAATTGGAAAATCGATTAAGCATTTCATTAGCAAATGCGAGCCTTGCTATGAAGGCAGACTCTTTCAATTCTTGTGTTAATTGCAGCTTATATGGATGCACTTTAAGATCCAATGTTAAAATTCGTTGCAAACTTCGTCGCGATAATTGTAAGACAGACGATCTCTTGCGAGTCGACATTTGTGGATTTCCTCGTACTGACTCCATAACTCTCTCAACATTGTCTTCGGTCCTAGATGTTCTTGGGCGACGAGTTGCTTGTGGTTTAAAAGTTGAACCGGTCTCTTCAAAACGCTTTACCCATATTTTAATTAAATTAGCACTCGGAGCTTCACTAATTCGCCGTAGTCCATATTCAGCACAATATAGTCGCCTAGTAGCAATATATGAACGAAAGTTCTCGTAAAATGCGCGCACGCAAAATGCGCGACGCTTTCCGCCGAAGTGATTCATAGCGACTAAAACTCCATGAGCCCGCCAACCCAACGATGTAGGCGCCCCCCCGCCCGCGCAGTTTCTACCCCGCAAAAAAAGATGATGCAATATGCACGTTCTATTGCGCTACCCTGTATAATTATTTAGCGTTTAATGATTATGATTAAGGCTGCTACGTAAAATGACCTTGTGCCGATAGTGAAAACCATAAGAAGCCATAAGTAGGCCATTCTCTCTTCGACGTTAAATATTTGCAATATGTACCCATGCATTTACCCACATGTTTGGTGACAATTTAAAACCCAAATTTGATCAGACAACTCTAAGAAATTAAATTTGGTTGCACTAATCAACATATCGCGAGTATTTGCTCTCGCTCTTTCGACATAAGTCCAAAAACCAGCTATTTCGGGTGAAATGAAAAAAAAAGTTGTGTATTGAAAACAGTAATAGAAAAAATACAAAATTATATCATTTGGAACATTTTTAATACAAACTTTTGCTGTTCTCTGTTCAAATTCCAGAATTTTTGTTTGTCACAAAAGCAACAATTTTATATTTAATCGTTAGCATTATCTTTCAAGCTCCTCAAAAGTAATTGCAAATGACTTTCACTCTTATCATCTCAATTTAAGTAGAATCCTTATAAATCGAATTGAAAAACCTGATATTGCGACTAATTAGAAGTGCGTGTTAAATGGAAAAAAGTGGAAATAAATCTGTAATTTTTGAATGACATCCATATAAAGAACGAAGAGTCATAAGTGCATAATCGAAGTACTGTCGAGCTAATGATATTTAAATTTAAGACAAGCTGTACAGTGAATTGTCAATATATGCTACTTCTGTCATTCGAATGAAATGACAGTAAAGTGCTTGTTAACTGAATTCAATAATTTTAGCAGCTATAAATTCTATGACAAATTATCGACGAACATCGTAGCGAAAGAAGATTTAATGGAAAGTATTGAGTTATCAACTGAAATAACAATTTTTTATTCCTCTGTAACTTTTTTTTCTAACTAAATACTTAACGATAGCAGTGGTGGATAGAGCAGTTTGAGAACTTTAGTATGTTGATATTAAATACAACGTATGTGCCTTCTCCTAAATTGCAATGTATGAAAGAAAATTTAACTAGCAACTCCTCGTATTGCCAAAACGTTTCTTATTGCTACATCAAACCTGCAAGGTAGTGGGCCATATGTCCTATGGATTAAAATTTGTAGGATAAGAGATAAGCTGGTCAGCGTTACTGACCATCTTAAACATGTGCTACAAAGTGACTGGGGGTTTAGCAGACGAGCTGTTTGCATCGTTTATCAGGGACTGTTTGTTGTCATGGCAACTAACGCATCTACTTTGTGGTACGAATCGGTGAAGTCGGCGGTATTCGGGTATCGTAAGCTCTCCTCCTGTGAGAGAGTGGTCTTATTGGCTTGTATGGCAGTATGTCGTACGGTATTGACAGATGCCCTCCAGATAATGAAGGTGTGCTACCCCCCCAGATAATTCGTCGTGCGACGGAATTCAAAGCCAGAAAGAGTAATGGACTGGCCCATTGAGAGGGTAGAGAGTTTGAGTAGGGCTGAGCTTAGGGGACTCTTGGACGAATGTATCTTGTTAAGATGGCAAATACATTGGGAAGAGAGCCATAACGGACATGCTACATTTAAGGTTTTGGCAGATATCAAGTTCGTTGGGAGAAACCCTGATTTTTGTTTTAACCGCTGTGGTGGTCACTCAATGCCTTTCTGCATAACAGAGCCTTTGCCTAACGCGAGTCATGCCATTGCGGTACACCAGTCGAAGACTGAAGGAATGTGTTGTGTGAATGTCCCCTCCGGGGATTAGCGATAACTAAGTTAGATGATGACTGGATAGTCAGCAATATGCTCTCTACCCAGGGCGTTTTCGCCAGAGCAACTGGGGTTGCTTCCAGAGCGTTTACTCGGCGTAGGGCTACTATGATGTAATCGTAGGAAGTGCGTCTGCACTTGGTCACTCAATGTCTTTCTGCATAACAGAGCTTTGCTTATCGCGAGTCATGCAATTGCGGTACACCAGTCGAAGACTGAAGGAATGTGTTGTGTGAATGTCCCCTCCGGGGATTAGCGATAACTAGGTTAGAGGATGACTGGATAGTCAGCAATATGTTCTCTACCCAGGACGTTTTCGCCAGAGCAACTGGGGTTGCTTCCAGAGCGTTTACCAGGCATAGGGCTGCTATGATGTAATTGTAGGAAGTGCGTCTGCAGACCTTCTGAAGGCAGTATGACATAAGGGTTGAGCGGCTGCGAGACTGTTGGGATAACGCTGATCCCACAATCTCGTTTAGCTTGATAGGCAGCAGCTGCTGCTCATGTGCAGCTGAACCGCAAGTGGTTGAAACTGGGAGTAGGTTAGATACAGCGGCATTGTCTGATACTGAAGGCGATGGGTATTCACACAGATCTCGGGTTCGTGCCTTGCCATCTATCTTTTGATCTCTGTCTTTTTGATCTCTCGGGGGGTAGGGACAGGTATGGGTATTGCTATGTCTATATTTCATGACTGCCATTCACCATCGCCGAACGTAAGGGGTTTGGAATTTTCTCCGTCTTCCACTGGTGAGGATACTGCATCCCTGCAATGTAGTGTCGACCGTTCCATTTACTTGGAGTCTCCGCACCTGCAGGTATGTAAAAATACACACCAAAAAATTGCTGCAGGGCAACCTATCCATGGTGTATAAATCACAATTTGGTAGCAGCTTTTGCTGCGCAGCTCCAACCAATAATTTTGGCCAGTAGCGTATGGATCAGGAGTCCTCAGGACTGAGTTCTTGCTTAGTCATTAGATGTAAGACCCCTAGTGGGTCCATCACTCGGGTTGTGGTTGAAACTAAAATTGCTCGTGGAGACTTTGTGCTCGAATGTGGAGTTGCATTGCAACCGGGTTCTACAGACCCAGAGAGTAGTAGAGAGGGTAAGATAGGCCTCACCTCCGCCAATGGCGATTATGTTCCATACTAGCGTAATCAATTTTGGTATCTTCTGGCTGAAAGAAAGGGCTGACAATTGCGGTAGCATGCTCCCAAAATTGCCAGACCCTGTTCTCAGATAGTTCAAGTTAACTTGGCTATCTCACGGGGGCACTGCAAATCACATTGTAATATGACCAGTGTGTTGAAAGGCCTTCACGGCGAGTCTCACGTGAAATCCTCGGGGACGCTGTTGCCAGTGCATGGCACAAAACATCTAGTAAAATTTAAAATAATATATTTTTTATTTATACATAAACTTTTAAATAAATATCTTTACAATTATTTTTCTATTATTTTTAAAGAAATCTTCACACAAATATGTAAGAATACCATTATACAACATTGGCTATCATTTGATAGTCTTTACATCGAAATTGAATTTTTCACATGACAAACGTTATTCGAATTCAATTCACTATTTTAATCTGTTAACAATATTCTTCACCAACATCACCTGTTGGGCCCAATTCTTCATTTATAAAGCGCCAAAAAATTAGGTTCACATTTTTTTTCAATGTCATAATGCCATTTCTCCTTAACAGTGACATGACTTCTTTCTTTTCCGTTGAAACACTACCCTTTCCAAAAAAATCAAGTAGACGAATTAAATCTCGATTGAAATCCGTTATATTCCAAACACAGTTTTCAAATTTTCTGTAACGTTGATTGCCTTGAATGAAATCGCTTAAAGCTTTTCTAGAATCCTTATAATCCTCAGTATTGGGTATATGGCTTAAGACATTGTTTACAATTTCCTCGCATTTGTTCAAAAATTTGTTCATATGTCTTTTAACTTCCTCTCGGATGGGAGATAGATGGCTTTCACCAGCCGCTGGGGAGGGTAATGCAAAAGAAGTCTGAGAGAGAAAGTAATTATAGATGTTAGTAGATATTGAATTATCTTATTTATAATACTCTACTCTCACCTTGGCTACAATACTGGCCACTGCAATCACAAACAAAAATCTCTTATTCATTATTGTAAAATTGAACGTTTCAACTTGAAGCTACCTATCTAGACTGTACAGATATTGTATTTGCTGCGTCCATTTCTATATTTCTTGCTTTAAATAGAAGAAGCCATGAGGGCGACGCTCATGAAATTTTGATATTTCTTTGCTTATCTGAATAGATTTTTTCACCGAATAAAATTCATTAAACTCAGAGGTATAAGCATTTGTTCAAATATAAGATCAGAAGGCTAAACTGGAGGCTTATCTGGTAAAATTCAAAATATTGACAATAGTAATTATAGATAACATCGATCATAGACCCCCAGGGTTTGTGATTCCATTCAGTTCTATGGGAAAAGCCAAAGCCAGCCTCTAGAACCAGAAGATGTATTGATGAACTCTTATTAGAACAAAGGAGTTAATGTTATGTCAACAGGGCAGCAAAAATTATAAGAAAAGAATGTTAATCTTATGATTATCCTGACTGTGTCAATGGAACCGCAAAGTCACTTCTCCGTAGTCTAGTAGATGCAATAAGTTTGCCAAGATTTCAAACTAGAATATTTGTGAGCCCTTTTCTACTTCCCCTTTTTATCTAGGACACGTTCAAGTTGTTGTTGAAGTTACCAAAATTTCTTATGCTTTAAAGATCTATTCGTGCGATCTTTGGTTATTTCCTTTGAATTTGATTCCTTTTTCTGATGCTTGCATTGTCCGAAAATTGGACATCGTTACACCAAATGGGTTTAATTATTTCCTACAGATCAAGCACTACATTGTCGCAATGATTACTATACGTGACTCTCATTCGCATGATCGAGGGTTCAATCCCCAATACAGCCACCTATCATTATTTGAGCAATTGTCACCTAGATATGTCGGATGAATACTTCGAGTAGTCAAGTAAGCGATAAGTCTGGTAAAAAATTCGCACACTGTAACGTTCGTAATCGTCGTTAGAGTGTGGGTGCCGTTGAAAGAGCCTAAAAATAGATTGCGTGTAAGCTCACTAAATGTGAGAAGCTCTCCGACATATCATTCATGGAATGCAAAAGAAATAAGACCGCTCTAAGATCAAGACCTTAAAGTCCAGCTTAAGTCTTTATTAGACAGTGAATGGTATTACTTTATTTTCAAGTTTATCACTAACTTTTTGGTTTTTGCGCGTCTTCTTCAGTTTAATCTTGAATTCAAATGGACGCCAAATTAGGCAATATTTGAGCTTTGTAGAATGGCTACAATGCTGAACTGGAAAATTGGAAATGTGTTGAATATAAACATCATATAGTATAAACGTCGCTTCTAAATGTCATAAATACCATTGAAGACATTGAAGACGCATAAATTCCGAAACCAAATTCACAAAACGCTCTGTAACTGATGATGGGACATGGGTTTACGAGTTTGTCATGCAGACCAGTCAACAAGCTTCGAAATGATGCCTTTCAACTGAGTTGAAATTAAAAAAAGTTATGATAATATTGATTGCCTTCTTTGATTATCGCAATGTTGTGCACTCGAAATTTTTGCCAGAAAGTCTGAAGTTAAATAAAGAACGTTATATATGTGTTTTGCGGCGTTTAAGAGACAAAGTTCGTCGATAAAATGTGCAGATTTGTGGAAACAAAATTCATAAATTTTGCATCACTATAACGCACCATCTTAAAAGGCTTCCACTGTCAATGAGTTTGAGGTCAAAAATCGAACGAATACCATCAAACAACCACCATATTCACTTGATACGGCTCCGGCTAAATTTATTTCTCTTTCCAAAACTCAAATTGCCGCCCCCAGGCACCTATTTTCAGTCGTTAGAAGATACAAAAGGCAACTTACGGCAAGAAATAAAGTCTTTTCCTGAAAATGTGTTTAAAATATATTTTCATGATTGGATTATTCGTCGGCATATGTGTGTATTATTTTGGAAGTAATCTGCTTTGAAAGCTGTACAATAAATTTGGATGAATAACAAGTATTTTGAGCTTTATTGACCAATTCTTAGTACTTTTTTGACAAAAAGAATAAGAACAACAAGTAAATGTAAATGAGAGTAAGTACAAATACTTGTACGGTCACGTTTTATTTCATATGTTTACTATTTTCTTGTAAAAATAAAAAGTCTTAATAAATTTTGTCGAAATGTGTTATTCTTTCATAATTCGTTTACTTTCATAAAGACAAACAGACACAAACAGTTACTGTTTCTTAATTGTGCACAATCTAAAGAGATTTCATTTTTGAGACCTGTGACAAATTCTAATTTGACTGGCATCAACGGCAAAGAAATGACTAAGGAAATTTATTACACAAAGTATGTTTAAAAATGTAATCGGTTCAATAACTATCAATATACATTACCCTAATCACAGCAAGACATTTGATCCCTTTATTTCTACCCTGTCACTCCCCCAATATGACATTAATTTGTATCTCTCTCTCTCTCTCTATCTCTCTCTCTCTCCCGTTTTGCTCCTACTGCCTTCTTACCATGTTTGCTGTGTTCTTCATGCAGAATTTTATTTTACCATTAAATAAATGGTGTTTCTTATACCGGCATTATCCGAGTCCATAGCATTGTGTCTGACTGGACTTTGCTGGTAGTCATTATATTGAGCAAAGAATGGTCAAACAGGCGGACCCATGAAATGAACACGCGGAAACCGGATATGCATATAAAAGAGTAATCATAGCTGTTCATAAAATGACTATAGGGATAACACATACAGCGACAAGAAGTTGAGTGCATGAAAGTTCCTTTCTCGGATATGTGTGTGCAAGTATACTGTATTCACTTGTGCATGTGTGTGATAAATGAATTAATTTCTCTTGGTGCCTGCATGAGTGTGAGCATAAAAATGTACTCCGCTTGTGAAGTCCTTTTTTCAGCTTGTCATTTGCCAGTGAAAGTGGAAGTGTTAAAGTTTATGTAAATTCTGTACTGTTTGTTTGCTTTTGTGTTCATGTTAGCAGCAGCAGCATTTTCCTTATAACTGATTTACATTTTAATGGTGGATTTCTCACTGACCGGTTAAATGTTGGTTATTGAGCAGGGCAGGATGGTGAATGCTTTTCATTTCCTACACTATGAACGATTCATGAGGATTACGTACGTACGTAGAGTGAAGTAGCAGCAAAGTACGAGTACTTTTACGTATGAGTTTTAACTGTTTTCTTTTTGAAATTAATGCATTTAAAATTGCATGTAAAACAGCCAAGAAAATTATTTTTTTATAGTCGAGATGATTGTAAATGAAATGTAAACACGAAGTAAGTATGAAATATGTATTTCTTGTAGTCATTTGACTGCAAAGAAATTGTGGGAAAATTGCGCTTTATATAAGAAGTTAATGCATAACGGACTGACTGACAACCAAACAGCTAAAGCTGTAGTGAAGAAAATTGGTGGCATTTTTTTCGTTGACTTAGTGAACGAGAACGTTAAATTCAGATAAGAATTTACCTTTGTTATTGACTTGACTTTTCCGGAAAATAGTTCTGACTTGTTTCAGTTTCTATCAGTCGAATACAATTTTGACTCCAAACCGACATTTATATCAACAGCCTGTTTGCATAAAATGAATCATTTAATTCGTTCGTCAAACAAACGAGTTCGTCCCTGTAATTTTAGTAGGTTTTGGTTTTGAAGATGCTTTATTGAATAATTTGTTGAAACATATTCTGGAAACTGTGAGTATTGACGAAATCTTCTGTACGTTTTATAAAAACCCCGTTTCCAATGCTTTCATTCATAGATCACTCATTCGTGTACCATTCTAAAAGCTTTATGGAAACAGATTGTAAAGTTTGATTCCATTACATGTATCGGAAACAATTTTGATACTTTTTCAGTTTGGAAACCGTTTTCCTTTTTTGTAAATCATTTGGAAATTTTCAATTGAAAAATAAGCGAAATTTTCAAACAACTGTAAGAACTTCTGTTTTTTAAAATTCGAGAAAATTTTAATTTAAAGATCTTTACTTTCCACAATTTGGCTTCAGGCCTTTTTAAAATATAAATCTAGGAAAATATTGGATAAGTTATGTAATTTATATGGGGAGTATATGAAAACAGGGGGGTTATCCGTCCGAATTCACCAAGTACAGGGTGGCGCACCTATTGCAATAATTAATTAATTTAATTAATTTCTGAATGAATATTCTGAATAAGTGAAGAAACCACTCTCATTATCGACGATGGCATAGATTATTCTACATCGAGCCAAAGTACAGTCACAATATTACCATCGTGGCTAACGATGCTGCGCTTACTGATGGCCTTTAGAGTTGTTAAAGATCAATAGCGATAAGCTGATAATAAGCATGCATCAGCTATTACACAGAAATTGGCTCAAGGCATGCTTGCTTAATTGTGGAATCTAAGCGCAATAAGTCCTGCGTACAAAAAATACGATACACGATGCCTCTATAAAATGTAGCAGGAGCGATCATTCACCTACCACCTACACTATGCGACAAACTTGAGATTTTTGGTTTGTGATGAATGATCCATAGACTAGATGATTACTCTAGGCGAGTTTTATTAATCCCATAAAGTCCTGTCCCATAATCTTTGCTTAATAAATTAGAAATTTTGTTGAAAACATTTCATCGGCAACTCTTCTGGACAATCTGGACAAGGATTACCAAGGATTCTTAGGCCATCAGGGTTTTCTGGAGTATAAAATACACGATTTTTCAATTTTGACAATATCCTTTTCTCTGACGAGGCTCATTTTCTTATGAATGGGTTCGTAAACCGTCAAAATTGTCGTTACTGGAACAGTGAAAATCCCAAAATCAAACAACAGAAACCATTGCATAGTCCTAAAGTGACAGTATGGACAGCAATCTCTTTCAGACGAATAATTGGTCCTTTTTTCTTCGAAAATGCGCGGCGCCAAAACGTCACGGTTAATATGGAACGCTATGTTGAGATGTTGGACGAATTTTTGGCTCCAGAAATTGAAAGTTCAAGAATAGTGAATTCCAGAACTTGGTTCCAACAAGATGGAGCTACTTGTTAGACATCAAATGACTCCACGGCGGTGGTGAAGCAGATGTTCCCTGGCAAACTGATTTCGAAAAGAGGTGATATCCCACGGCCCCCATGTAGTCCAGACTTGACGCCTCTTGACTTTTTTTTTTTGTGTGGATACCTCAAACACAAAGTCTACAGTAATAAATCGTTCAACTCAAGGAGAATATCCGTGTTGAAATGGTAGCCATTACACCAGTATTACTGAAGAAAGTTTTCAATAATTTTTGTTTGCGGTTAGAGGAGTGCCGTCGTAGAGAGGGTCACCATTTAGATGATGTTATTTTTAAAAAATAAACTCCATTTATTACTCTACAATGCCTTAGATTTACCATACCTTACCTTACCTTTAACCATACCTTTTGTATTTATTTTTTAATCTATTTTTTAAATATGCACGTTCTATTGCGCCACCCTGTATAAAGCTCAATGTCGAATCTTTCGCAACTGAAATTCGCACGACGGAAATTGTCTTATTAACGTTTTCACCAACGCGGCACATTATAAAGGGCACGGCAATAGCCCTGCTACCAAACCTGAAGTTCAACATTTCGATTTCAACAGTTCGCGAAATTCGTTGTCATAACGTATACGAATACGCATGTATATCCTAGTCCGACTCCATTTCCTTATAAACATTTACTTCCCAATTTATTTAAGGCATACAATATATCTTAATTCTAAGTACTCAGTCAGATTAAATTTCCATTATTGCAAGCTCGCCTAAGTGAAATGAAAAGAGAAAACGGCTAAAACTTTCAACTCTACTTAACAACACTTAACAAAGTATTAACACAATTTTCCAAATAACACAAATTGGGCCAAACAAAAATCTTCCAAGAGCAACAAGAATAACACCAGCAACATCAACAGACAGCTCTGACAAGGCACTGCAACCAAGACCAAATTATAAAAGCACAACCAGTGGCTGTGCGAAAGTCCAAAAATATATTTACATCTCCAAAGCAACACAACAACATCAGGGATGAAGAATCTAAAGGACTATTGCAAGAAATTAAAGTAGTATAAAATAAATGGTACGGAGGGAAAACATAACACGTATTTTTCTCAAGTTATTTTCGATTATACTGGGTTTCTTTTATATTTTATCCTTCTTATAGATTACGTCTTTCAAAAATTTTCCTTGAACAGTTTAGTTAGCAGTTGTTGTACGTAGTTGCAGGCAGTTGTGGTGGCAGCAGATGCAACCAAAGATGTTGTCTTGGATGCAGATGTTTCGGTTTGCCTTAAATTGTTACATGCAGGCCATGGCTGTCGTTGCGAAGAGTAAAGCATGGCAGTGGCCAATATGAAAGTGGCGGTAAGCACAGTGCGTCGCAACCATTTATAGCCGTAATTTTAGATTTTTTTTTTTAATATTTAAGTTATTAAGTATCAAAATATTATAACCATATGCATATATATTACAGATTACGAAGCCTAACCTAGCGCCTTCGTTCAGAAAGTCTGTAGGTATGTTTGAGCAATTAGTATTGCATAGTTTTCTTTTAGTTTTCTCTTGCTTATTTTGCAACTTAGACAGTGTAATTACCTAGATATTGCATATTAGAGCGGCGGCTACGTATGTTGAAATACAACTATATAATCAGAACAAAATTAGTGCAATTATTTGCCTTTCGTTATTGCCGCTTGATTTGCAATTTGTTGAATTTTTACTTCAATCTATACTTTTAACATAAAAAATCAGAAATATCGCTCAGATTCTGTGGAGACTGAATGCTGTACCACCACTACGGGCGGCTTTTTTTGTGGACTTTTCAGGATTTCTACAAAAATGTGATTAATAATTCATTAATTAAAAACAACATATTGTACTATTGTGTGATATTGGAAGGAATCATTCCAAACCATACATCTTTTATATCCTCTCTATTACCTTAATTGTTGATTTGATGAAAGATTAAAATCGATAGATTATGAACGCAAAAAAATAATTTTTGACGTGCCCACTTATTCAATGACGGGTCGATACATTATCTACGGTACTATGGAACGCAAGCTATGGTAGCGGGTGTACATTTGCGCAAAAAATTTTCGGAAATTGGTCAAAAACACAGAACAGTGTGCCTTCTATATATTATGCTTATTTTTGAATTTTTTTGCCAATCTTTAATGTAATGTGATTTTGGTTCTTAATGCGCAATTATTTCTTATTGCTAGTAGACTTTATTATTCAAAAACTTGCGAAATTGATTACCTGGCTAGATGAACAAATAACGCTGAAGATGCTACTTTGGCGAATACCGAAATAGTTATCCTTTCAGCCAGCTATCAATATAATCAATTTCGGCAGTTTTTCAATAATAAAGTCTATTAGCAATAATAAATATCTGCTAATATAGAAACGATAATAAATCGAATAAAGAAACAAAATCACGCAACACAAAATATTTATCATTCATTCAAATTTATTGTAATGCCTACACATTACACCCCCTCTGAAACAGTATACTTATATCAACGGATAATCCAATTACCAAGTCATTTTTCAAACGCTTTATTCAAAAACAAGGACAGTCAGAACCATTTCAGATGAATACGTTGTTTTTTCGACGAAATTTTGATGAGTTTCTGGCCATAAATTTTCCCACAATGATATCCTTTTACGACATTGTCCAAAACTCATAAGTTTTCTTTACATAAACATCGCCTTTTTCCACAAATTTAAACTCTCAAACGCCGAATAATATCCACATAATATTGTTTTTTTACCGCTTGATCTTCTGGTAAGAATTCCAAGTGCACAACCTAGCGGTAATAGAATAAATCAGCCAACATTATTTTGACTTTGGTCCATTTTGAGGACGATCTTTTCTTTTCTTTTCTTTTGCCTCGACTGGAAGGAGCCAATCTGAAGCTTTGCATATTAAATTAGTAAACTCATGTCTCATCACTGGCTATAATGCGATTTACGAATATGGGGTCTTAATTGTTTAGTTCTGTAATATCCTCTGCGACATTAACGCTATTGGGTTTTTGCGGAAAATTCCAGTCTTTCGAAACTAGCCGAGCGTCAATGCGTCTCATGTCCAAACAATAAAGTAAAACAGTAGGAATTGATTCGTAAAATACAAAAAATTTTGTTAAGTGACGATTTTCATTGGATGTTTCCTTCACTTTACCGAAGTTAACTTCAGTTGAAGTCATTGATGCAACAAGCAAATCTTCCACCAAATCTTGAATGCCCTGCACCACTCACATGCAAATGTTTTTGATAAGATCAATTCGCCTTCTATAACATTTTCAACTTTTAGGGACATGCAATTTCATTTGCAAAACAAAATTTGATACATATTTTTGGCCGATATTTTTAGCCATTGTAAAAATTGAAAAACACCCTTGAGAGGAACTAGCAAAATCAAGCACTGTAAACAAACTATTTGGTGGTATTTGGCGGTGTTTTTTCGAATGTTTTACCGACCGTGCAACGAAGGTTAATACATGTGACTAACGTTCTCATACTCCTGGGTTCAATCCCGCATACCGATGTGTCTGACGAACACCATATTCGAATACAATTATATTTATGACTCAGCTATGAACAACTATTATGGGGAATCTGCCCCAGCACCTTATCTCCCATTAGATTATTAACCAACGGAAGGAAAATTAATTTATGTATCATTTTTTGATTCCAAACGTATGCTTTAAATTCTTACAAATTATAGTAATTAAAGGGTGTCCCAACAAGAACGCAAGATTTAAATGACTGATGCAGCAATTGAATTATTTCTCTGGCTGTATGACATGTGGCGCCGTCTTGTTGAAACCACGTGCCCTCCACATTCATTTCTTCAACTCTAGACACGAAAAAACTGGTTATCTTTTCACGATACCGAACACCATTACCTGTTTGCGCTTGGCATGCCTCATTTTCGTTAAAAAAAATGTCCAATGATTCCACCAGCCCAAAATCCACACCACACAGTGACACGTTGGGGATGCATTTGCTTCTCGTGAATCACTCGAGGATTTTCCTCACCCCAAATGCGGCAACTTTGTCTATTGACGAAGCCATCAAGATGGAAATGGGCCTCGTCACTGGAGAATTAGAATTAATTAAGAATTAATAAATAAATAAAAAATTTATATATATAAAAATCAATTGCTGTGCGTTAGTCTCGCTAAAGCTCGAAAACGGTTGGACCGATTTGGCTCATTTTGGTCTTAAATTATTGGTAGAGTATTCCGGAAGGTTTAAAAGGTTTTATTTGAAGTGATAGATGGCGTTGGAGATGAGATTTTTGTTTTAACTAATTTTACTACTAAAAATGTGTATCTTCCCTTGCATTCCAATAAATAATAACATTTAATAAGGTATTCTAATTTGAAAAGTAACTACTAATACAAAAGGCATTTTGAAGGCAAAACAACGTTTGCCGGGTCAGCTAGTAATAAATAAAATAATATAAAATACAAATTAATTATAAATTAATTTTGTATTGGACATTCTACGACTTAATCTAATGAGTATTAATTGGAGTACTCTTCATTGAGACCAAACTCATATCAGTCTCCAACCAAGCGTTTCTCTCCTTCAGAAACCAACAACCTTTTGAGGAATCTTTGAAATCTTTCACCAGAAAAAGCAATAGAACTTGTATATTTAATGGATAATTGGTTTTTGATTTTATCCCTAAAAACTTTACCTTTCAAACACTGTGCGACGAAATTTGCTTTCCCAAATTGCACTCCAAAGTGATGGTGTCTATTCCTCTAGGGGATAGGAAATATGCTATGTATTCGATTTCTCGATAGTGGTAAATATTAGTTGCGGTTTCCTTTCATTTACGAACATTTCATCACGCGCTCATACCAAAGTATCGTACAGACCATGCCATTTAATATCTTCTTTTTTTGTTGTTGTAGTAGCAATAACGAAAATTGTTCAGCAAAGGACGTACACAGCATCCTTAAAAGTTTAGGAATGCATTTCAGTACAACCACTTTTGACAAAGAATTTAGGCGATATCTGCCCATCTTATGCTTATTTGCATATTTTGCAATTCATTTCTGTTTCTTAGGGCATACTTAAACAACATACCGACCAGGATACTCAAAATAGAAAACAGGACAGGCGGAACATCACAACGAATTTTTAAATTTCATTTCCTAAAGATGCAGATTTTAACAAGTGAAGGCATGAAGTGACCGCATTGCAAACCATTCAACAGATCATGTTGCTGTTGTCCTATAATCCTGTCGTTTTCTCAGCAAACAAGGACACCAGGAAAACAAGCAATACCACCAACTGCAGCAACAACAGCCGCAACGATACCAGCCACAATAACAGCAGTTGTAGTAGTTTTAATTGTCTACAGGAAAGTTCCAAGCAACACAATTACACGCTGCCAGTCACTCTTTCAGAATCACACATACTTTGACATTACTACTTTCTCAAACACACTCGTTCGTTCGGACAATACACATAGACCCCTCATAAATACTCTCACTTTCGGATGTGTACTTAGCCAGACAGTCTGGCCTACCTCACTTCCATTCCTCCATCGCTCTACACTCAATAAGAGAAACGCCCTGTTTCTAAGGATGCGTGATGATGACGAGAAATTTTCCTTACAAAGGAATGCAAATGTAAACTATGTCATTTGGGTTTGGGTTATTGTTGCAGAGTCCTTTTGAATGTTGAATCAAAGGATACGACAATGCACAACCGCACTCAACTCTTAATGAAATAATATTGGTCAGTTTTCCTACGTTCAAAAGGATGTGTGGCGATTGTCTAAATTCTAATAAGATTTGTGGTAACTGAAACTTGAATCAGTGTTAATTATAAGGAAGCATAGGCAGGCAAAGAAAGATGAAAGGGGTTTGAAAGAAATTCAGGGACAGCAGTGAGAACATTCCTGACAAAGTGCCTCATGTGTAGAAGAATGACATCAAAGAATTTTGTGGCAAATATCTGAAAACTATGAGAAATTAATGCCTGACAAAGACCATTATGTAAAGTAGAATATAATATGACGGTAAATGTCTTAAAGAGGATGTAAGACTTCAAGGTTTGCCTTTTCAATAACAACTTTGAATATTGCATTATGTGAGAGCATTTAATAATTAATTTTACATGGCATCACAGGTTGAAACCTCTTTGTCAAGGAAACTTTTTACACGAATTCAGTTGGAAATCGAAATATTTTTTTCACCGCGCTGATTTTTGCACATGTCCTAGAGGAAGACAATTTAATCGATCACGAAAATAAGAGGGAAAAGTGCTGTTAGGGAGAAGATTAAGGAATTTAGCTATGATGACTACGTGTCAGCAGTTCTATAATTATCTTAAGCTTTGTGCATCCTGTTAAGTTTTTTTTGCTAAGTCTTGTATTAAATACTAGTGAATTGGGAAAAATAGTCAACAAAAAAATAGTTGCAATTGTTTAGTTTTAATGTTCCCAGAAATGTGCAAACCCAATACTTGAGTATATCAAAAATCTTGACATCGTTTATTCTTGAACTCAGATTCCTTTAAATTAAGGGAAATTGCGAGAATTAAGGATTTATTTGGGATCGAGTATCAAGAATGTTTGGGTTTCAGAAACTGTAGGGTACTTCTAGATATAAGAAACTGGACGAAAAATAATTACAAAGATATTCATAGGAATTCTGGTAAGCTTCACACCCCAGAAAGAGTATATTCAATGTAAAGTGACTGACACCATGACTGTAAATTTGACATTCGGTGGTAATTTCTGGAAACCAAGTACTTGAGTATATCAAAAATCTTGACATCGTTTATTCTTGAACACAGATTCTTTTAGATTAAGGGAAATTGGGAGAATTAAGGATCTATTGGAGATCGAGTATCAAGAATATCTGGGTTTCAGAAACTGTATGCCGTAATAAGATCAGTTGGTCAGATAGAAAATGCTTCAATCATTCATAAGTGAAGTTTGTACGGCAATATTTGGTACACTCACATAGGTTGTCGTTCTGGATCACATTTCATTGAGCCAAATATTGTATGGCAGCTGCTGCATACAACCTTATCGCCAGCAGATTTCGTCAGCTGTAATGCCGGTCCATCAGCACTCTTCCTAAAAAAAAAACGGTTTGCATCTATTCTCTTGTTTTTATAGGGTTTCCTTCCAACACGCTTTGTAATTGGCTGCAGCGTTGCCATACATGCAACATCCTTTTCCTCAGACAATATGCCACATTCTTCACTTTGCCACCGTACTTAAGTACAATTTTTGCACCAGTTGCTCTAGAAAGCACATGTTGGAATTAGGCTTCAGGAATATTACGATTACTGGCATTTTGTTGCAGTAGTTGAAATAATTTGTTGCGGTAAACTGTGACCATTTCGGAGGCTTGTAAATTAGTGACGTCTACTCCTCCTTTTGCTTGATTACGTGCGTTTTTCGCTTAATGTCATCCGTATCTTACATGCAACCAAGTAGTAATACGAGCCTATGTTAACATTCTTTCTATTTATTACCACGTACTCAATCTGGTTTATCGTGTTTTGATAAGGGTATAGCCGAGTTACAGAGGGGCTATCTTTATGGCGGAGTCTGGTTCTACTTATTATCGTATTATACGCCATAACGAAGGGAACCAGCCAGATTATTTTTTCGGAGGTATTATTATGCCGATTGCATTTTATGATTGTTGGTTTAAGAACATTTTCCCTTTCTTATTTCAAATTAATGTCTCCAAGAACAAGCTAGCGGGTTTGTCCACGTCGGGTTTGTCCTCTTTTACAGTATGTGCGAAGTCTAAGTAAAAAATACTTCATCTTGATACGGATGAGGATTATGGCTACACGATCACTTATATGCGCTGCCAGGAATATCGCTTTTAATCGTAAAATTAAGAGTAAAATATTTGATAAAATTATCTATAAAATATTTGTGTGCAAAATTTCATTCTCCTACATCGAACGACT
Organism: Philornis downsi; assembly: GCA_019455685.1. Classification (NCBI taxonomy): domain Eukaryota; kingdom Metazoa; phylum Arthropoda; class Insecta; order Diptera; family Muscidae; genus Philornis; species Philornis downsi. The sequence continues at coordinate 2,350,111 of JAHXMU010000079.1, forward strand.
TGTCCTCTATCGTGCTTTAATCAGATATATGAACAGACCAACGGATGGACACTGAATACATTTACGACAGTCTGGGGGTACGAGTATATGTACTCTATGTCAAATGAGTATTCTTAGTTGTTAGAAATATTTAATTCAATTCTGTATGAGGCTAAAAGAGGCTGAAAGAAACATTCGTATTGGCTGAATAAAACGGGTTTTTGCTCTCCCGAATAACTGCTCATATCTAGCTAATTATGAAATGGTTTTGTGGTCGTAGGATATATAGTATTGTAAACGCCATCTGTCGGTACGGTTACTGATGGAGTTGGAAATAGCAAATCATTCACCCCTTATTATAGTGCACTTTTAGTTTATAGTTTGTACTGGTATATTGTGGTGTACGGTCGTTATAACACATAAATTATAAGTGCAGGAAAAGCTACCAACATCTGTCGTTATGAATACCCCACTTAGCTTCTGTACAAATATATTTCTTAGATAAAATTATAACAAACTAATATTTGAAGCAAAGTCATCAACCCATTACAAAGTTTAATATGATAAGTGTAGGAAATTTCAGTAAAATACAATGGAAACGTTTTACACTAAGCAACAAAGCTCATTTTTGCTCATGCTATATGAAGTAGTCAGTAGAAAAATATTCAATTTCAATTCCAGAAAAAATTACAAATACAAAAAAATGACAAATTCGAAAAAAATTGCAAAAATTAAATTTTGATTACCTTTAATTTAATTACCGAAATTAAAATCGTGAGAAAGGTGTGAATATTTGAGGCGTAATAACAAAACACTTTTTGGGAAATCACTAAAACTGATCTAAATGTGTTTTGTAATAAAATTTAATTGTCATTTACTGTACAAATTGTAATTTATAAGCCTAAAGGTCAAATCTAAATCAAATTATAGTTTAACACTATTTCTAAACAAAACACTATAAAATTAATAACACATTAACATAAAAATTGTCAATAAAAAAATAGCAATTACAATTATAAAAAAAAAACAAAAATATAAAAAATAAAAATAAATAAAATAAATAAAAAAAAATTAATAAAAAAAATCTTTAAAAATTCCAATAAAATGCTAAGATCCCAAATGTTAAAAAGCTACCTTAAAACTTTAAAAGCAACCAAAAACGAGTTGAATTCAAAACTCAAACTTAAAATACTCAAACAAAAACTTAAAATTAAAACTCAATAAACCGTAAGTAAATTGCAAAAGAATTAAATTTTTAAGCAGATGTTAGTAAATGCTGGAAAGTTCTATTGCGAAATTCAACATTTTGTATGCCTTTAACTCACTCGGAAGTGCATTAAGTGTACAGGCGACTCCCACATGAAATGCCTTCTCTAATAAACAATTCAACTTTGGTATAATTCGCTGTTTATTTGACGACAGGAACGCGAAACAATTAACATATTCTGAAGAAAATGCGGACATTGATAAGGAAATAATTTTCGAAAGAGAAATAATGATCGAAATTGAACGTAAACTTCAAAAGAACATCCCAAAAACGCAATACCAGTGAAGTAATTTGAATGAATTTCTAATTATTATGTTATTATAAGATAGACTAAGTAATCGAGTTTGTGGATTTCCTTTGTACGGCAGCTATGTAAAAAATGGGCAGAAATAGTCTGATTTTAGCAAGATTCGTCCCTGATTCAACGAAATTATATATATATCAAATGTAATACAATCCCTTTCGAAGAAAATTGCTAGTCAAATATGTATAGGGTTTTCAATTTTTCGGTTTCAAAAGTAAATTTCAATAAAACACACATAAAGCTATGATTTCGCTGAAACTTTTATTTCATTGTAATGCTTAGTCCTTGCCGTTATGTACGAAATGCAATGTCATTTAAATGACCGCCTCTGCATTGGTCGTTTTTGAAAAAATATGGCCCAATGGCTCTTTTAGAAAATAATGCGAGCCAAACAGTCACTTTTTCCGGTTGCAATGAATTTTCCCCCAATCATTTCTGGGTTCTCCGACAAATTTTGCTTGTTGACGTAACCACCGAGTAAGAAATGAGTTTCAAAACTGAAGAAAATTTTGTGTGATTGAAAGCCCACGTTTGATCCCCACTTTTGTAGTAAGTTTTAGTTATTTTTATGCGTTCTTTGGTTGTTAAACGATAAATATTCGTAAAAGGCAAACCTTTCACTAAACAAATAACACTTCAGGTGGTAGGTATCTAACAGCTGACAGCCTTGCCAGACCGGCCGTATTAAAACTACTAAATTTATAACTTTATATTTTTCGAAAGAAGTTTTGCCATTAAATTACTTACTTAGTCGATAATAGCACCTATTTTTAGTCATTATATATTGTATTTATTTGGACAAAATCATTCATTCCAAAATTATGAAGATATTCCACCATGCTAACTGACACTCTAAACTCCAAACTCGGTTACAAAACATTTTGAAAAGGTAAACGGCGATCTGTCAAAAATCCATAACTAAGCAACGCCAAAAATCGAAAAGTACAGAAAAACAGATTGGGATTGGAAATTGTTTGAAAATTATGACAAATTTTAAATTATTACACAGGTTATAAACCTTGGCATAATTTCTAAACTACCATTAAGTTGGTGTAGTCATATGAACTTTGAACGACTGTGACACAATGGTTAGTACACGCTGCTACCGTTCGCAAGATCGCAGGTTCAACCCCGCATACAGCCACATATCGATACTTGAGTAAGCGGTGGTCACCTCGAAGTATTTTACGGATCCTTTGATTAGACAAGTCAAGTTTTCGACAACGAACCCGATGGACGGCGCAGAAGAGGGCGACCAAAATTTCGTTGGAAAGACCAGGCTTTTGAAGTACTATCGAAACTTGGTGTGACGAACTGGAGGAGATCGAAGCGTATTGAATTATTTTCTACGGGCGGCGTATAATAGATAAGAAATGTCTATTCCAGTCGCCACCTTAGAAGAAGAAGAATCGACAAATCTAGCAAAATGCTTCGAAAACTAGTCAAACGTATTCATAACTTGGAATACTCTGGCAAATCAAACTCATATTTCTTCTGAATTACAAAAAATATTGACAAAATCTCTTGACCAAAAGGCAGAGGACATCCTTTTTGCGATTCTTTCCCAAATAGCGAAATTTGTCATGATTCACAACCACTGCATCACTCAACACATACAAAATATACGAAACGAAAGAGTAAAATGCAGATGTTAAAGTATTTATAGCAATTTTTGCAAGTATCCTTGCATCTATAAGGCCATTTGTATCCCCCACCCTTAATTGAAACTCATAGTTGTACTCGGATTTATGTATATCCATTTGATTGATTATCATTTTCAGTTTATAAACATTTATTTTGTAGTTTTTGTAGGATTTATTGAGAATTCATTTTATTTTATCAATAACTAATGCTACTTAGTAAGCACAATTACATTTAAAATTGATCGATATATTACGCCTCATTCATATCTTATAGGTATTTACATAACTAAAATCGATAGAATTTAATGGATTTGCACAATATCTATAATAAGTAGTAGTTAAAGTCAGGTTGCAGTATACTCTTAACTTTATTTCGATTGGAAAAATCATAATAAAGCATAAAATCTGTCATTGAAGACAAACATATGCAAGGGATTTTGGGGAGATCATTTAAAATTAATTTTCAAAATCTATGCCAAATTGTGAAATTCATAATCGTTTGGTTTTGGATTTTGTGATATTTTTTTTTTCTTTTTTTTGGTTTTAATTGTTATATCTAAGACTAAACTAATATTTTACATATGGATAACTAATGTTTAATAACTAACCTTAGAGAAGCCTTACATTGGAGTGGAGTTTACATAATTAGTACATCAAATATTAGTGAGCTCAAGTGTAGGATGCAGGTAAGCTACCTTGGTTACCCTACTTAGTTATGGTTTCGTTTACTAGGAGGGGGTCTTTGAGAAAACGCATTTCACAGTGAACGCACATAAAGGTTTGACAGGCCAAAACTAAGAAATCGTGGTGTTATGAGAAACATATTGATGTGCTATCCTTTAGGGATATTAAGTTCATTTGCATTCTGTTTAAAAACACAGTAAACCTTTTCTTTGTATCTGCTTAGTTCACATTTACTTTTGTTTTGAGTTAAAAAGCATCTTTTTCAATGTTAAAATATATATATGAGTGCGGTGTAAAATATCCTTTGTTAAAACTTTAACTAAACGTTTCATGTTGTATTCATTAGTTGTTCTTTAGTTTGCTTATTTCATTGTTTATTTATTTCCATTTCCGTTGTCCTAGAAAAAGCGTTTGTTTTCTCTGCAGTTGTCCTAGTAGTCAAAGTGCGTGTGCGGATTTTCGGGGGGTCTTTGTGGATCAGCCGTTGAGCTTGTAGGCTTGCGGGCTTACATGTTGTCGCATTTCTGTGGATTAGTAGTAATTGTAGCAGTTAGGTGTATTAGAACAATTCTCTATTTTTTGTTGTTTCCATTTGTTTTTTTAATATTTTGATATGTTAGGCTATTAACTTTTTTATGTGGTGAACTGGTACGTTAGACGACAGTTAAGGTTAGCAGGATAGTTGTGATGATCGATAAATATGGAGTGTAATATAATTGTTTTTTTTTTTCTTTTTTTAATTGAGTCCTTAGATAAAAACTAATTAAAAAGACTTTTTTAATAAAACCGTTTCTCTGATGTTATTACGACAATATGCTTTTGGCAAATCTGTATTTATTATGGAATCAAGAAAATATTTATTGACAAATGCGTTTTTTAAAGATTCTTCTAAGTCGTGGCTTGTTCTATGACCGTCTACGCAAAAGTATACTTTGTTCCGGAGGATTTTAAATTTAATAACAACGTTTTGCAACCATTTGAACTCCACAGAGGCTAAGCGTTGCCTAATTTCTTTTGCATTCCAACTTCTACGAATCAAATAAGTCATATCGACCTGCATAATGAAGAGTTGCTTCCCGAATTTTATAAACACTGTTTCTCCTATCATTTCGATATGATCAATATGATATGAAATATGTGAACTCCACAATGAAATATATAACATATATATAATATATATATATTGTTATGTTTAAAACCCCAATGGTTAATTCAATCCATACTGCTTTGTATCCATTCGAAAATTGTACCAGCAACGAAAGTTGTAGTGAAATTTGTTAAAGAATAATACTAAATTGTAACTATTCGGACCAAGTCTTCTTGTAATTTAAGTGCAAATGGAAAGTTAACAACACTATGATTCCATTTTGGATGATATAACTTTGACAAAAATATACACATATTAATATATTTACAGTTTCTATAGGCTGGCGCATAAGCAACGCCAAAATTTAATCAGTGAATACATTTTTTTAAGTCTTTTTTTCGTCTCTTTACAGAATTAACTAAATAGTACTTGGGAAATTTATAATGGAAAGGCTCAGCACAGAACAAAGAACCAAAGTTGTTTTATTTTACTTTGAAAGTCAGTTCTTGTTCAGAATGCTGCTAGCGCTCCAACAATTTACCGAGTGGTTCAGAGGGGCTGTCTGTGATCTTCCGCAAGATCCGGAAGATCTCGTGTAGTTCGAAATGAAGTGGCCATTGCTCGAGTGCAAGCAAGTATTGAGGAAAACCCCGCAGCAGTTAGAGATATCTAGACGGTCTTTGCAAAGAATTTTTCATATGTTACATCTTTTCCCATATAAGATGCAATTAGTTCACGAGTTAGTTCAATACAGTCGCCGTTGACGTTACCTATGCGCCACCCTTTACTTTAGTGCCAAACGGAATGCGTCTTATTGTACAATCCATACAGACTCATCCGTGAACCTCGAAAGTTGATCTTATCGAATTTTGCAGTTAGTATTTCTGTAGTCTTTATATGAATTTGGACAAGATCGACCAACACCTTATTGTACTTTCCGTACAAATTTATCTATCGGTCACGAAATTTAGTTATACTCGGTTTCATACAAATTAACTAACAACTTCATAGTCCCCAATTGAGGGCGAAATTGGTACAAAATTGAACCATGCCTTCCTGTGCCTCATCTACAAATGTAACTGGGAACATGGAAACAAAAACCTATTCAATGATTTGATTTTGATCAAACTTTACACTGTTTGATATATTTGTTATGTTCATTTAAGGGCGAAATTATTCAAGAATCCGACATCCAGATGAACTGATTTTGACCTAACTTTACATATTTCTTACTTTCATTGCTATATTTGTTAAAGACTCCTTCGAACGCCAAAAACTACGTTAATTTGCGTACTTGGCTTTCCGTTTCCGAGTTGTTTACATATTTACGTTTTTAGCTTTAGTTTTGGAAATATTTGGTTCCACTTAAAGGAGGCACTTTCTTCAACGCTCTTTTACGTGTTTTTTGTACGTTTCCAAATTATGAGTTCTTTTAGGAAACTTTTCAACGTTTTTGTATTTTAGTGGTTCAAGTTTGCAGTTTCCTATATTAAGAATAGCATTCCTATTCCTACATAAGGATAGTAATCTCCTCTTGGAAATCCACTAAAATGAAATCTTTTTGAGGTTCTAATTTATATATTCTTTCACAAACAAACTTTCTAAAGATGAAATTGGACTATAATGCCATAACTCTACTGGTACCTCACCCACAAATTTTCCGATTTTCCTTAATGCAATTTTCCTTCTATAACTTCAATTGGTAGGCTGAGATAACCTAAATTTTTTAATAAAAATAATCTCCATTTCCGAGACAAAAGACAGACTTGACGCATATAATTCTAGATTTATATCTTTGCTTCAATTGCACTGAATTCAGTAAAATTAGGCACATCTAAAACTTTTGATAAACCAAAACCTAGCAATGAAAATGGAACAGGCTCCTTCTGACACCATTCACACATATTGATCGATTTCCAGAAAATCAAATTTTCTCTATAATTTCCAATTTCTAGACTGCAGCAATCCACCATAAAGCAATACAGTGGATAAATATTATATTGCCTTAAAGTGGTTGGCAAAATTGTTAAATAAGAGGCCGGATAACCATTCACTTTCTAATATCTTCCATATAAATTATGAAATTTAATCCACAGAATTCTAGATTCACATCTTCCACTTAATAGAAATTAATTCGGTATAATTTTAAACACATCAAACGTTTAGTAAGCTTAGTTCTGAGAATAGACTGCAAAGCTACAGCTTCTGGAGTACCTCCTAGACAAGTTGACCGATGTAGCAACAATAAATTGTTCCTCTATATAGAAACAGAAAATATAACTTGGGAATTATAATTTCCAAGCAGAAAGCTTCTCTTATCTACAATTGGTTTCCTCTCTTGTGCATTATTTCAGACCAATATTCGATAAAAACTAATAATACAGTGGTACCTCGCATACATTTGCACCTATTAAACAGGAAGTTGAGCGGAGATATGTTTAAGTGAGTTTTTTTTTTTTAAGATGAAATTATTTGCCAACACATGCGTTAAACCAAGTGCACAATATTTATATATGTCAAAATTCGACCTAAATTCTTGGCGTCAAATCACTTTCAACAAATTAGAAAGGACGACAATGAAATATTGATTGTATTGAAGTACTGCTTGCTTAATGCAGAGTCATTCGAATGCTTGCTTGTTCCAGCAGTGTGTATTTGAATGAGTCCGAGTATAAATCTACTCACACCAGACTCTAATTAGAATAGGAAATGAACAATTGAACATCTAAGCAAAATTCATTTCCCATAGAGTTTCAAAGCCAATCTTTTCTATTAAAAACATCTATGAGATATTCAAAATATAACATACATGATAATCGCACTATCCACATTTTTACTCATGGACTCCAATCACTTCCTTCCAAATATTCCTGCTAACTTTAATATGCCTCAGATGGATTACACAAAAAATAAATTATTTCTGAGATACGTTGCTTTCACAGAGTTGCCAGATAATCGACATTATAATGTCTTTGAAATCTAATCGCCGTTATTAGTCCACAAACAAAGTTTCTAATGATATTCCAAACGTGCCCTCGGTTTACCCTTGTCATCCACAAAGAATACCACCACTTTGTGGGTTTTCTTTGTCATCAAAGGATTCAATACCAGCGTCGTTTCCTTCGTCGTTGTTGTCGTCGTTGACATTGTCGTCGTCGTTGTTGTAGACGTCATCGTGCTGCTACTACTTGTTGTAGACGTCGTCCTCGTTGTAGTACCAGCAGACGTAATGTTGCCACTTAGTGTCATTGTTGTCAAAATCGTTGTTTTATTCGTTTTTCCCCCAGCACTTGCCGTGCTGTCGTTTATTTTTGTTTTGGCATTTTGTATCGTTGTTGAGGCCTCCGCTGTCCAGGGGATTTTCTTCTTGTTCTCCTTCATTTCGTTGTCTTTTTTGATATCGATATTCTTGTTGTCTAGCATGCGCTTTATCATAACATCCTTATGTTTGGGTATCACTTCATTGCGAGCGGTATCTTTACGTATAATTGGTTTCATTTCAGGTTTTGGCGTTTGTGGCTTGGGTATGGGTGGCAACTCAGGTAAATCACATTTCTTCTTTAGATATCGATAGACAGTAAGAACGCGCTCAACTAAGCGGTTTACATATTTGTTGGCGGTGCGATCAATAATTGAGGGAGCTTTAATGCAATCATTGCCACCGAATTCGCAAACCTGAAGTGCATTAAAATAACACAAAATAGTTAAAAATTTAGTTTATCTACCTATAGTTTATTTAAAGGACCTACTCGATAATGTTGCAGTATAGCATCGGCTGGTGGCACATTGAGAGAACCTTTTCCAGGTGCATATTCCCAAACGAAGTGATTGCCAGCTTCAACAACGGCTTCGGGTCGACATATGTATTTAGAACGCTGCTTCTGAGGGTGGAGCTTAAAACGCCTGACAAGAAAACGCAAGAATAAATTAATGTTGTAAAAAAACGCAAGAATAAATTAATGTTGTAATTCAGTTAACAAAGAGTTAAAGATTCAAGTAATCAAAGAATCGAGGAGTCAAAAAATCAAAGAATCAAAGAGTCAAAGTACCAAAGAGTCAAAATATCAAAGAGGTAAAGAATCAAAGAACCAACGAATGACTCTTTAATTCAAAGAATCAAAAAATCTAAAGGATCAAAAAATCGGTAATCATGGAATCAACGAATCAAAAAATCAGTGATCAAAGAATTAAAAAATAAAAAAGTCAAATAATCAGAGAATCAAAGGATTAAAGTCTCAAAGTATCAAAGATTTAAAGAATCAAAGAACAAAGAATTAACGAATCAAAGAATCGACGAATCAAACAGTCAGTAATCAAAGTATCAAGGAATTGAAAAGATGAAAAAAATCAAAGAATCAGAAATTCAAAGGATCAAACAATCAAAAGTCAAAGATTCAAAGAAGCAAAGAATGAAGTAAGCAAGGAATCAAAGAATCGTAGGATCAAAGAGCATCAAAAATTCAAGGATCAAAGAACCAAAGAATCAAAAAAATAAAGAATTAAAGAATCAAAGAATGAAAGAAGCAAATAATTTAAAAATCAAAGAACCAAAGAATCAAGAAATTAAAGAATCAAAGAACTAAAAAATCAAAGAATCAAAAAATCTAAAGAATCAAAGAATCGATAATCAAAGAACCAGAAAAATCAAAGAATCTATGATCAGAGAATATACTTTTGAAGAATTAAAAAATAAAAAAGTCAAAGAATCAGAGAATCAAAGGATCAAAGAGTCAAAGTATCAAAGATTCAAAGAATCAAAGGATCAAAGAGTCAAAGTATCAAAGATTCACGGAATCAAAGAACCAAATAATTAAAGAATCAAAGAATCCAAAGAATCAAAGAATCACTAATCAAAGAATCAAAGTAACAAAGAGTCAAGGAATCAAAGAATTACAGAATTAAAGAATCAAGGAATCAAAATATCAAAAAGTCAAAGTATCAGCATCAAAGAATCAAAGAATCAACAAATCGACAAATCAAAGAGTCAAAGAATCAAATAATCTACAAATCAAAAAATCGAAGAATCAAGGAATTACAGAATTAAAGTATCAAAGAGTCAAAGAATCAAGGAATCAAAGAACTAAAAAAAACCAAAGAATCAAATAATAAAAAAATCAAAAAATTAAGGAATCCAAAAATATTTTGGTAGCCGTGAACCAAAAAACAAATGATACATTAAATAAATAAATCCATGAATTCATTAACTAACGAATCAAAACATTAATGAAAGTATTTTCTAATCAAATATTTCTCTGTCCTACCTTCTTGTTTTTCTTTGTGTCACTAAAGCCGCTCTCAATTTGGCCAGCTCCAAACTTTCATCGCTTGCCACTTGAGCCAATAAAGGATCATCAGCAAATTGCAAATAGAAAAAAGCATTTTGGAACGAATAAGCCCCGGTATTGTGGTTACGTACGCGGGAGTTCAGGGAACTGTAGCAAGGAAACGAATTTATAAGGATCGCAGCGTATTATTTCGGTTTTCTTACTTACTTTAGCATTTCATTGAGCGTGTCTACTTGTCTCGGTACAATAAACTCATCCAGATCAACTAAAGCTAAATATTTATATCGGTACATGGTACGATACAGGCAATCATTCAAAGCGGCAAAGAGACCCTCAGTGCGAATTTCTTTTTGTGAGCGCATGCGCAAATTCCAGGGCAGAATTTGTACCGACGGTTTGTGATAGTTTAAGCTCTTTAGAATTGTCGGAGGAGGTGGTGAATTAGGAGGGGAATCTGAAAAGAAATCACAGAGTTGGGATCAATTCGAATGGTTAACGTCACGCCCATTAACTAACCCTTAGTAATTTTGGTCGCTATTGAGTCTTGTGCCGTTGAGTTACCCGGTATATCTCCTTTGATATAATGCTCCAATATGCAAGTAGCATGTGGTCCTATGGTATGGTTGTAAAATGTAAAATGAGATACACCCAATAGGGCATAAAATTCCAAATATTCCATGAGAAATAAGGATTGGTCATAATTGAAATGAAACGGTTTCACACAGATTGCTATATCATCCTTGATTTCATTTTCTGTGGGAAACTTTGGTGTGGCCGCTTGGGGTGATGCCGCTTGCTTTTCACTTGCAGCACTTTGATTCGTCGCTTTACTATCTACGGGTCGTATAAAATCTCGGTCCCAGTCAGTATTGCGCAGCTCGAGAACATTTCCGGGAGGTGCTCTTAGACGCGCTACTATACTAACATACTGAGGAACTTCGTATTCTTGAGGACGTACGGGACATAGAACGAAACAGGCGCTATATTTCAGACTCCAGTTTTCACGAATGACCTGAAAATGAAAAAAGAATAATTTAAAAAAGAACAGCTTAAAGAATATGGGTACACGCTGAAGTAATTCTAAATGTGATCATACTGGATTTGTGGTGGAATTGGTTAGCATAGAAACAAACTCATAAACTATTATGAGTAGGGCCCACAATGATGCGATTGTTCATGAAAAATGGTGTAATCTTTGTGACTTCTGGATTCAGCACAACAAGTCAATATCAATAGAACATTGATATTCAAACTAACGTTGATCAGTTAAGAATAGACTCGATTTCAGTAAGTTTAAAAATATAAATGACTACAAACTCATTACATGTGAATGTGCACAGTCGAGTACTAACTATAAAATGTAATTACTATTTTTATTGTGATCCAAAATTCATTAATGAAATAGCTATTAATTTTACAACTCTTTCTAGTACTTATACTTTCTGTAAATTCTCAACTCCTGCATTGCATTCGTTCTGCAGCTTTTCCGCCCTTTCACAAGTATCATTGGAGAATTTTTCTTAGACATAAACAATAAACATAAACAAATTGAGTTACGCAGACAAATTGAGTTGCAGACTGCTTGCAGGAAAATTACGTAAGTTTTTGATACCCAGTTTTTGCTATTCCACAGGTTAGTTCAAAGTAGAGAAGTCATAATTCCAACAGCTATGAGCTTTTAAAACGAATTGTAAATGTTTGCCTGACACAACAGGCACCATAGACTACACTCTGGCTGAACCTCTGTTTGACAGGAAGTACCATATACTTATACCAGATAGAGATACATGGAAATGTAGAACTCCTGGCACAAGACTTGTATGTCGACTTCCACACTGACGGCTTAAAATTAAATAATCAGGTAGTTTTCGGAGCCTGCTCCAAAAACCTAGGGCTAAGTATGGCAAGAAGATTACCTGATCACTGTAATGTTTATCAGACCGAAATATTGGCCATTAAGGAAGTGGCAGAATGGCTGAGGTATAACGTCCTCACCACGGTGGAGATTAACATATTCTCTGAACATCAGCCCTGAAATGCCGTAGATCTCTTAACGAGATGGCTCAGCGTTTCAACATTCACCTTATGTGGGTGTCGAGCCACAAGACTTGGGACAACCTCTCAGACTCCAGGAGTCCGTGGGAATGTCTACAGCCACTTGCAAGCTCATACAGCGAGACAGCATATTTAGCTGCAAATGGTAGGTATGCATCTGCCCCAGGGTGTAATCAATCCAGACAGATGTTGCCTCGCCTAGATCTTAAGCTTTCACACAAATTGCTGTCACTGTCACTGTCAAGACCCGACGTCTTATTACTTGTATCCGTCATGACGGGACACTGTCTGATTGGAAGACATGCAATGAGACTGAAGGTTGCGACTAGTGACATCTGCAGGAGCTATAGGGATGAAGAGGAGAAGGAGTCCGTAGAACACCTTTTCTGCAATTGCCTGCCCAGGCGTTCACATTGGGCTATTCTTTCTTAAGACACCTAGGAGATGTGGACGATAAAGATATTGTCCGACTTAAGAGCTTCTTGAGGCGCTCAGGATGGTTCAACGAGGAAAAGTAGGGACATTCATATCTCTAGTTTACGTGGTATCACTATGCAGTCTAAGTGAGTCTGTCTATTCAGACTGCCATACTGACCTAACCTAACCTATACCGACGATCCTATAAAGATAAAGTGAGTTGAGATGATTCTTAGCACAATCGGCAATTCGTCGGAGTTTTGAAATTTGCAGGATCTAATACTTTTCTAGATAACCTATAACTACTATGTGCGAAATATGAGAAAATTTGGACAATTCATAAATATGAGATATTTAAGTCAACGGTCACGGTTTTTGATTATGCCAACATCTGTAATATTTTTCTTGTTGAGTAGATTTTCTTGAAAATCGTAGTTTGGTTATAATTTAATCACTTCATAGAATGACTCCAACTCGAGATTTGACAAAAACAAAAGTAAAATTTTGGTAAGAATTTCCCAAAATATATCTGATACTGCAAAAATAGTAAAACCGGGCATAAGTGCCTTCATGTAGGGAACTCTATGTTCTCAAAGAAGTGTATCATGATGTACCTTAATGGTATCACAATTAAACGGTGGGTCAAGTTTGATAACCACGAGATCCAAGTAGGCTTCTTTCCAATATTGAATCAAAATAAAAAAAAATCCCCAAAAATTATTATAGTTAAAAGTAGCAACTCTGTTAATTAGCTAGTATCGTACAACATGACAGATTGTTTGAAAGTCCTACGAAAATAATCCATTCTAATAGTTTATGATACGTAGTTTAAAGTGAAGTTTACCATAATTTTAACTGCGTCTAATACAACTTGTCGCGCTCTGCATTTTGATGATTTGGTTATCCTTATCCTCATATCGGATGGCGAGGCAATCGTCCAATAATAAATTTTGTACTGCACTGTGTAAAACATTCTTCCGTATTTAAGTCCCAATCATTCGACATATTTGTTTTACTTTTTCCAACTTAGCTTATTGCTTAAATTTCCTTGAAACTACTTTTAGACAGATTTGCAACAAACTAGCTCAAGTTCCGTTCCTAAACCACCTTAAGCATATCTTTGGAGACCACACTCACCTCCATGCTATATTTAAAAATTTTCCATGCATTCACGCACTTACCTTAACTCTGGCCATTACAGTAACTGATGTATATTTGTCCCTAACAGATGCCTTAGCGCCTCCACCACCTCCACTGTTTGTCGTTCCATTTTTCGCCGCCTTATACCAGAAACGACACCATACACGCTCAGGTCCTCGCGTCTTGGTTGCACCTACTACACGTACCAGCCTCGCCCCATCTCTGCGATCGTAGTAGGCAGAGAAAACGAAAAATTTAAAACGTGTCCCATTCACAATTTGCCATGAGCCATCCGTTGGCTCAGAGCCAATAGGAAAACGTGGCAATGAATCTTCTATCTTGCCCGGCAACATTTTACCCCATGGTATCAGGGGGCCATTGCCGCCCAGCTGGGCACCCAAGCCGGTGCCACCGCCAATGCCAGCGCCCGCATAGGCATTGCCGCCACTCTGTGAGTTCAACAAGACACCGGCCAAGCGGCCCACGCCATCGTTATTGCTGTCAGCATCTGTAATCATAAAAATCAACAGTGAAAACATCCAACCGGACCGGGGTTAAGAAGGGAAATGGGAAAAATGATGAAAAGCAGTTTTCATTACACAAATATAAAGACCCAGAACAAGAACAACCAACAACCAGGCCATGAAGATTTAAAGAGTAATGAAAATATTTTTGTTGCAAACTTTTCCCTTTTATTTTTTGCATCGCTGGGGTTTTTGGTCATTATGCCGATATTTGTTGTTGGTTACGGCTACGGTTGGCATGAATTCAATTCAGTTCTTGTTTGATATGAGTTTGAAACGATGAGTTTCCATAGGATGTAGAAGTACTTTTGTATAGGTGAGTGTGAGTGTGTATGTTTGTGTGTTTGTATTTTGGTACTTGTTCCGGGTAATATGAGTATGTGATGAAGAGCTGTGGAAATCATTAGTTTTCATTATGTAGGTTTTGTCGTTGTTGTTCATGTTCAGGATGTAGTTTGAAGTATATGCAATGCACAGTGGTCTGCATTTTATAGCTGAAGAATAAAGGCAAAAAAAATAAAGTATTTATGTGCGACATTTGATTTCCTAACACTTAGAAGAAACGCTCTGAAATCATAACCAGAGTTATTTCAAATTGAAATAAGTTTAGGCCAATAACATAATCAAACAAGAGAGCGGGCTGTAAAAGTTTTCATGAATATAAGTTCATCTAGTAGAAGACTACATGAAAATGTTTGCATCCGAATATCTTAAAATAAATTTAATTGATATAAGCAATCGAATAGGATTGCCAAAAGATCCATATAAACAAAAACTACATCACTAACGCTGCAACAAGATGGCTGATGAATAATGCTATATTAAGAAACTCAAAGATTCATTACTCAAAGATTCATCATGTCAAAAATATTTCCAAAATCTCCAAAATAAAAAAATTAATAAAACACAAATGTTTCAAGGACTTAAAAACGAAGCATCCAATCGCAAAATTAATAAAATTTGATATTCAACAAACGCTATTATACTAAATGAGGACATCACCCTCGCATTAATCAATTTCCAAAAAAAACTTGGTTAACAAAATAACTAAGATCAAACTACGATCAATTTTCCGATATTATTCCGTTAAGCTGTGGAAAAGTAAGTGAAATGAAGTAAACTGAAGCCAAGTTATCGAAAAACAATGTAGCAAAAAAAAGACATCTATTCACGCAGGACTCTATATAGTTGACTCTATAAAACGAACTGCAACAGTACAAGTCCTGAGCCAGTTCTCCAACAGATGTGATCGCGTTAGGCTGCATCTTGTGAGAGAGTTAAACATACAGTTTTATAATTGCTTGTCTCAATACTATTTCAGTGAGCATCAAAGCTAAATACCAACATAGAGAAAATATGACGTTTTTTATAGTTTTCCTCGATAAAGGCGAAAAGACAAGCTAAGTGGCTGATAATGTGATTTTGTTCACTAATTTTACAGTCAAAAATGCACCAAGCTCTGGAAGGTCAATTGCTGAATATATCGTTAGAATAATGGAAATCGTCAAGCCTGACTATCCTGGAGACCGTTTGAAAGGGCTCGAATAAGACTGGATACAAAAAGAAGGTCGATGTATGGTCACTTCAAGAGTTACCGTAAAAAAACCTCGTAAGTCTAATTTCCATCAGCGAATCTCTGCTGAGTCACAACAAAATCGACCCATTTCTAAAGTGAATGTTGATAAAAGGTGGGCCACAAGCGAAAACTGTTGTGAACGATTGCGAATGGCCAACACAAACGATAATCAAACCACAATTGAAAGTAAGGAAGGTTTTGCCATGTGTTTGGTGGCATTGGCAGGGAATCATCTACTATGAGCTACTCATGACATGATGAATCTTTGAGTGATGAATCTTTGAGTTTCTTAATATAGCATTATTCATCAGCCATCTTGTTGCAGCGTTAGTGATGTAGTTTTTGTTTATATGGATCTTTTGGCAATTCTATTCGATTGCTTATATCAATCATATTTATTCTAAGATATTCGGATGCAAACATTTTCATGTAGTCTTCTACTAGATAAACTTATATTCATGAAAACTTTTGCAGCCCGCTCTCTTGTTTGATTATGTTATTGGCCTAAACTTATTTCAATTTGAAATAACTCTGGTTATGATTTCAGAGCGTTTCTTTTAAGTGCGGTTGAACTCTTAACTCGGACTTGTACTGTCAACAATAGGATGGTCTGAAGGAGGCAATCTTTTAGAAGCAATCGCCAACACCAATAACTTGGCCAACTTTATCCAATAAGAGAAGATTTGTGATCCATCAAGACAACGCCAGACCCAAGATATTGATAGTGACTTGCTAGATGGACGTGAAATTTCTATGAAAGAGGCATAATGGTATTACCATCAAAATGGCAAAATGACATTTGACCTAAATAACTTTAAAGTTTTCATTGTCATGCATAAATGATGCATTTATTTCTACTACATCTTATATATTATGTGCGCAATTAAGTTCCTGTTGTTTGTCAATAGATGGCACCAGCTGTAAGTGCTAATCGATTCTGTCATAACCCAAACATCATGAGCCAAGTTTAGGCGTATGATAATTATACCGCCTCGACACAATAGTGAATTTCTTTTGACGACATATTATTTTGGTTGTGCGAATATGTATGATTTTGTGGCAAATAATCGTCATATGCGGGAAGTATTGATTTTCTTCTTTCAATTGAAAAAAAACGGCGGCTGAAGCTCATCGGGAGCTTTAGAACGTTTACGGAGATGCTGCTTTAAGTGTCGATATTAGTTCCGTCTCTTTAAAGACGGTAATTTTGATGTTGACGACCGTTCGCGTGAAGGAAGACGAAAAAATTTCGAAGACACTGAATTGACGGCATTGCTTGATGGAGATCCGAGTCAAACGCAGGCAGATCTTGCTTCAGTATTAGTAGTTACCCGCCAAGTCATTTCCAAGCGGGCAGTTAAAAATCACTAAATGGATAGCGCCTTTATAATTGATCCCGTTAGTGACCACAGATTAAACCATTTATCCGCATCGGAGCGTTTGAAAGAGAACGCCAATTTTAAATATATTTGTCAAACCATACTATGTTCACTAAGTAACAATGCATGCACAATAACCTACCGTTTGGTGCAATCTTTAGGCCGGCATTATCATCAGTCGGTACTTCTTTAAAAATAACGTTGTTGAGGCCAACCTTATCAGCGGCGATCGCTGCATATCAATGACAATGACTTTATTTTGGGCCCAATGTCAATAATATGGACATGGAAGGACATGGATGGACATAATGGACACTCTGCATGAACGATTTGGGGGGCATTGTTGAGCCTCGCTAAGGTGAGGTGAAGTAGCCACCAATATCATGCGAGTTGATCCGCTAGATTTGTTTAATGTAGAATTTTCTAAATCTGCAGATCTATCCCAATAAACCACAATCTACTGATGCCTTGAAAGTCAAAATAAACCTGGCCATAGCTCAAATTCAGCAGGAATTGTGTGGCAGAATTATTGAAATCTGGATTTCTCGGATCCATGCTACAGTGCGAAGCGTCATACATTTGATTTTCAAATAAAAATAACAATTTCCTTAAAATTTCAAGACATGTTGTTTTATTTCATTTCGATATCGGTCCGGCCCGGCCCGGCTGGCTCAATATAAATGATATGAACGTAGACGTCATATGATTTCAGTACGACGACGCTACGTGCCGTAAAGCGATCGATATAAAGAACATGGTTGCGTCTCGCTTAGGTGACGTGAACTAACTGCCAAGATTGTGCGATTTGATCTGCTTGATTTGTTTAGTGTAGGATTTTCTGAATCCGAAGATTTATGCCAATAAACCACAATCAACTAATACCCTTAAAGTCAAAATAAGCCTGACCATATCATAAATTCAGCAGAATCTTTGAAAACTAGACTTCTGGGATCATGCTGCCGTGCGTTGGATCATACATTTTATTTTCAATTAAGAAAAAGAATGTCGTTCGATATCGGCCCGATTTATTTGGAAAACCTTTTAATTTTAACAAAAATGAATACCTCGGCAAATGAAAACACTTCATATTTCTGCAATCTTTTTAAACATTGAAAAGGAATCAAGTGAAAAGAGTTTGGTGATAAAATCGAATGAAATCAAGCGATTTGTACTAAAAAATAGACGGCCTTCTCTTGTGGTGCAATACATGAATTTCGAAACCAAATGGAGAACTGTGCTTGTAAATATTCAAGCCAGGTAAATACATTAGAAAAAATACTTCTGTTGGAGTATTTATATAAGGGATTTTAGGATTTTTCAAGATCTAAATTGTCCTTAAATTAAATGGACACAACACTGTTTATAGAAAATTTAAATACAATATGACCTGTATGAGCTATACGCCAACATTGATGTAGGTGAGTACATCAAAATACAGTGATTAAATTTGCTAGGTATCATTGAAGGAATGAACGAATATGGTTTTGACAACAAACTTTAACTATGCCATAGAAGAAATGACACGAATGTGTTTTGACAACAGATTTTAACTATCCCATAGAAGAAAGGACATATAACCTGTATTTCCAACAAACATATCAAATACTCTCAAACCACTGTGCACTATTGATAATGCTGGTGATGATTTAATATTTTACTTACCTTGAATTTTAAATTTATTGTCATGAAACTGTACGAAACCTAATTTATTATCATTCAGCAGACCAGCATCCAGCAAATCATAGTCATCCTAAGGGTAAAAAGGATTCACACATGAACACAATGAAGTGTTAAAATTGAAAATAAATGCGAAAGCATAAATGAAGAAAATAACTGCAAGGATAATGAA
The DNA here is from genome assembly GCA_019455685.1 of Philornis downsi. Classification (NCBI taxonomy): domain Eukaryota; kingdom Metazoa; phylum Arthropoda; class Insecta; order Diptera; family Muscidae; genus Philornis; species Philornis downsi. The sequence continues at coordinate 2,369,300 of JAHXMU010000079.1, forward strand.
GAAGGACACAATAATACCTTGACGTTATCGTAATCAGGCATCGAATCACCAAAGCGTCCACCGTAACCACCGCCGGTACGTAATGTCATCATGCCACCATGCGCACGTTCGTCAATCATAAAGAGCTGCAAGAAACAAAGCGAGAGGAGGGAACATTGAAAGAATTATCAAAGGAAAACTTGTAAAAGGAAATACATTTAAAAAGGCATACACATTTAAAGGTATGTGAATGGAATTTATATCAAAGAAGACAAATATTATCTAGATTATGAATTCTTTGTTAACATTGGTAAACACCAGTGCCTGTGTGGATAGTGTGGTAGTTGGCTGTTGAAGGCTTGTCTTGTGAAATGCGTTAGCATTGCCAATTGTCCTTCACTTTTATGTGAAACGTATTGATTCAGCTATTCAGTCGAGGTAGGATTGCAATTTTTTTTAATAGAAAAAAAGTTATTTCAGACGACGAATCATTTCTGCATACAAATAAACATAACTCCCTTAAAAGCAGAGATATGTTAACAAATAAATATGAAATTCGACCTTCTGTGGTTTGGACGAAATCAGATTTTCTTTATTACATGTGCATGTAAACATATTCAAGCCTATATGTAAAAAGTTTTCTACTATACAAATAAAAAAAAATTTTACTATTACTTATCAAGGCGACCAATTTGCGACCGCAAATATTCCCAATATCACAGAAGGAATTTAAAAAGATCGAATCAATTGTAGCTACATAATAAAACATTGCAATATAAACCGCGCCGTGGCCTCACAAAATAATCAACTTAAGAAATCTGTAAAATTTTTTTCTAATTTTTACATTTTCACACCTATTTCAGACTTTGTTAAGGAATAGTTTGTCGGTCGAAAATTGGAGAAATTGACGTAGTGACTGAATGGCATAATGTGATCGGTATAAGTTGCTGATATTTCCAATAACCTCAAAGTGAATCCGGTAGACTCTCGTACGATATTGTAAGAAGTAGCAAAAACAAATTCATTATTTTTTTATGACAATGAAGTCTTTATTAAGCACTGATGATGACTGATGATTCGATTTAGGTCAAATACACATGGTTTTGTTCGATAACTTATTGTCATTTTGAAGGTACTCTCTCACAGGCATCTTCATCTCCACTGATAAAAAACTAAGACAGTCGATTTTCACAAACTTCTCTTGAGGTGAAGTTTTTACTAGCCAAATCACTCGCCATAGACAGAAATATATGCTATTCAGGTGTGGACTGTAAAATTGATGCATAATCAAGCTACCCGAGCTTCTGACGGGAAACTTGCCACTTCCGGGCGATTGCTTCCTTCCAGTTGTTTACAGTACAAGTTCGAATAAAGAGTTTGGCTGTTTGACTGTTTGGATACCGTTTGCGACGGCTCTCGTATGTAACCACTTTTCATTACCAGTCAATATTCGCTTCAGAAATGGATCAAATTTATTGCGATTCAACACCAGATGGAAATTCGGGCCATGGAGTTTCCTTACTTTAACCATGCATCGACCCTCTTTTTTGTACTCAATTCTTTTCTAGTGATTCCAAAAGATTTTCGTACCATTTCTAACTCCTAAGCAATAGAAACCGTGCTTACATGATTGTCGGACTAGCCGATTTCCATTATTCCATTAACATTTTTGATAATTATCCTATCAGAGTGTTGTGTATCTTCGATATAAAAATTAACTGAACGGAATCAACAAAACAAAAATCATACCTCATTGGCTGTTGCGCTATCAGCACCGCCAGTTTTGCGTTCTCGCCTTTATCGAAGAAAAAGTTTAAAATATGGCATGTTTTCTCTTTGTTGATGCACATCTTTGACGCGTGCTTGAACAACAATAAATCAACCAATTCTGAAACTGTTTGAGTAGTTTTTAAGTACAGAACCTTGTCTTTCTAATGCCGTCCAGTAAAAAATGATCGCACTCGCACAACGAGCGGTGGAAATTACTAAAGCCATCTGTTGAAAAAATAATGAACTTCTTTTTGCTACATTTATCTTATACTATAGGGTGGCGCATAAGTAACGCTAAGGTTTGATCAATGAATACATTTTTTTAAAATCTTTTTTTTCGTCTCTTTACAAAATTAACTACTTGAGAAATTTATAATGGAAAGGCTCAGCACAGAACAAGAAACCAAAGTTGTTCAATTTTATTTTGAAAGTCAGCATTCGATTATTCAGATCATATCGAAATTTCTTTCATGTTCGAAATGCTTCTAGCGATTCAATAATTTCCCGATTGGTGCAGCGTTTTGGGCAACAAGGGGCTGTCTGTGATCTTCCGCGTGCTGGAAGATTTCGTGCAGTTCGAAATGAAGTGACCATTGCTCGAGTACAAGCAAGTATTGAGGAAACCCCCGAAATTTCCACCAGGCGACGTTCTCAGCAGTTAGAGATGTCTAGGTGGTCTTTGCAAAGAATTTTACATATGTTACATCTTTTCCCATATAAAATGCAATTGGTTCACGAGTTAAAACCAAATGATGCACAAAAATGCATTCAATATTGTCGCTGTTAACGTTACTTATGCGCCACCCTTTACATTAGATTTTGGTAAGTATCGCCTTTCTTTTATTTACTATCAAATTTGTGTATTATTTGAAATTAAAATTAAAAGTTTCTTACATTTTCAAACATCTACATATGAAAAGCAGAACGTCGCCGAAAATTAAAGCTGAACTGAACAATACTAAAGGTATGTCTACGACTTCTTTTGCGACTGTAAACAATTGAGTGGTTGAGTTTAAATCGGGTGGTTAGAGAACATAAACATTTATTGCATCTCTTTTCGGATCTCCAATTGAGACAGATATTGCAAAGATTATTAATCTACGTAATGATTTTGACAAACTGTCGAGTGAAAGTACATCTGCTTGTAAAAGTCATAAGTTTATGTGCAATATGGGTGCCGCGTTTGCTCAATCTGCCAGCCAAATTTTTTTTCTTTTTGGGATACAAGCGATACTATTCACATCACTTAAATTTTATCGAAAAAATAGTTACAGCTCATCATTTCAACAAGTTTTGGAAGAAAAACGGTTTGGAAATTTTTTCAATTTTTTATTTGAATATCTGGAAAAATGGTTTGGAGAAAATGGAATTATCCCCAGAAACCAAACCAAACAAAATATACTGAACTTAAAAGAACTTAAATCAAAAATTTAGTTAAATATTGGAAGGAACCCTAAATATGTGATTCAATTTCGTTCTTTACAATCATATTCTTTATTTTTTTCCAAATTTACTTGCAATTGTTAAAATTAATTGGGAGAGTTCGAAAGAACTTTCATCAAACATAGGTAACGAAGTTAATGCATGACACAAAGTGGTTTCTGACTACGATCTTCTGTATTTAAAATCTTTATTTTTGCTTTGCCCACTTATTAATATTTTATCTATCTCTAAGTACTTTTCCGTCCCCTTAAGGAAAGTTTTAAGAATATTTTGGAAAGGTTTTGTAATTGAAAAAATCCAAACTTCCAAAACTCAAGAACACAAAATTTGATGCTACTTCTTTGATCCATTTTTTCGATAGCAGGAAATCCCTGGACACGCAAAAAACTTGTCTTATTTATGCCTTTTACAAACAAACTAATCTTGCTATGTAGATAAAACCGTCAACATATCTTCTACACAAGTGTACCAACATAAAAAAAATTAATTGACATTTGAAAATTCATCTTATTTTGTGAACACACCTCGTGAGTGAGTTAAATTAAACCTTTACATGGGATTCGCAAGAAGGATCGTGATTATTCATTCAGCCGATTTTTCTCAAGTTTTATGGAGAGCTACAAGACAAAAATCTAGACTAGTTCAACAATCTACTAAATAAAAATTACAGAGGAAAGATTGAATTTCGAAAAATTAAGCAATTTGTATGAGAGTTACTAGAAGAATTGTGGTAATAAACTCCACTCTCCTGCTTACCGTGTACCAAATTTTATTAAATTCAATGCGAAAAGATATGAACCAAGAATACATGGCTTAAATCGGTAATTTGCAGGGGAGGTACATGGTTATTCGATCGAATTTTTCAAATTCTAACAAGTATTTTAAATCAATATAATGCAAGGAAAAGAACGAGAGTTACCGCAGCTTACGAGCCAGAATTTACTGAGAAAAATTTAATTTAGGATAATCGATCAATTTGTGTGATGGGTACTAAAAGGGACTTGTCGACATAGCCCATTATACCTTTACCGGAATTTTTAACACTTGACATAGCATAATATTTTGACAGATCATAGCCAGGCATTAGCTATGATCTGTCAAAATATTATGCTGTGTCAAACGTGCGAACAGAATGAAACACAAGTTGTTTGCGCACAAAGGATTTCTCTTGTTTCTTTCGAAATATCAAAATTGCCGCAAACGAATCATTAGAGCAACGTACAAAGGTTAGCTTTGAATAGTACACCACGACTTGCTTGCAAGATGTCTTGCAAGATGGGAAGGCAATGAAAAATAACAGTCGGTTCAAATATGTTTCTTTTTGGGCATTCAAAACACAAAATTGTTAGGTCATCCGCCGTACAGTCAATGATAAACAATGGCTTCCTTTTATTCCCCACATTAATGATAAATTGTGAAGTCAGAAATTAACCTCTTCGAAAGTGGGTTGAAATGATAATGTGTACTGATCCTTACGGAGAATATTTCGAAAAACAAAAAAAAAACATTTTCTTGATTCTTCCTTTTCCCCCATTACTTGGAAAGCAACCTTATGGGTTTTCCAAATAGGGCATGTTGGCATTCCGTTTCGGTTAGGTTTTTTTTTTTTTTTTTTTTTGGTAGTGGCTGTCAAATCTGTTGTTTGTTATTTACTCATTCATGCATTTCAGTAAATAATCAACCAAAATCCATACTTCAAAAGAACGCCTAAAAGGTCGAAAACATCGTTGCTTGTCTGCGAAAATGTGGAACGGAAACAGAGACAATCCACTTCTCGCCGTATACAAGAACTCGAACTTTTGCACACTTCAACTTGTTGAATTTTGTGTCGAGACCTGGGACCGCACTCATGCAGGTTCCAACTGACCCTCGAGTTAAACTAATGCCCATTTGTTCTCTAACTAGAGTTTAAAACATTTAGAAAAGGACCCCGAAGTCCGAAAAGTCTTATTTAGGATATTATTGAACAAATGTTTATGTTAACAACAAAAAATTGAAAAATTTGGAAGAACGCCAAACCACACAGGGTTCATCGTGTCCTAGTAATACGTGATGTCCTAGTAACACACGATGAATCTAGTGTGAGACATCATTGGCTATCGTCGTCCTTCATAAAAAGGTATCTCTGGAACAAATTGAACGATATGGGCTAGACGATATGTGGTTGCAGAAGAATTCATTCATGCATTCTGCACGAATCTGGTAGACTTTTTCACGTGTTATCTACCGAAGTCTCATATCTATATTAAGCTACAATCGGCCGACGATCACAAAGTCAACGTAATCCAAACCATCAGTGCGATAGAGTCATCGAAAATTAGACTTCTCGGAATTGTGTCACCCTGCCAAGCCGGGGGAAATATTTGAATGATACTCCGTAGATAATGACACACATGGCCCTTTAACATAAAAAAGAATTTAGGTAATGCCTCACACGCAGCTTGTTTTATTCCATTCACTATTTGGAAACGCCTTTAAACCATCGCTAATTCTAACCTTTGATCTACTCAAAACTGCAAAACAAAAGCTATACTTTCGAAACATATATAAATCCTAGCTTTTATGGTAAATTCGAATGGGAGCCATATGCAAATATATACCGCTTTTAAATGGTCCATCCAAAAGGATAAAATGATCCTGACCAAATGTTCTCTCTTGTAAATATTTAATAGATTGGTTTTACTATATTTGTATATCTTCACCTACAGTAATGTATCGTATGCGTGGTTATATTGGGCCAAAATTTTGAATGTGGAATTTTCACAGATATTTGCTGTCTTCAAACATTTTAATGCGGGTGTAACCACATATCATATGTTATATTTTTTTATATTTTGATCTGTCTACAAACTTTTCGTAAAAAAAAACTATACTTAATTGGGGCAAAACTTCTTAACAACGTGCGCTTTAACTTTTGTACAGTCATGCTTAATCTGAAACATTTCTTTTACATCTAAAATAATTTCAGATTAAAATTCCTAACTCTTCAACTTACCTCTGTCAATATTATCAATCCAAATACCGCAAAAAATGCTATCACAATCAAGAAGCTCATGCCCGTGCGCTCACGTGTTCCCCAATTATGCTTCTTGCTGCGTTTCGAGGATGAGGACAAGGACATAGAGATGCGATTGCCTTTGCCGCCAGTATTTCCACCACCTGCAGCATTGCCATGATGCAAGTGATGATAGTTGTGATGATGATGATGATGATGTTGCGCCTCATTATGTTGTAATTTGGTATACTTCATTTTATTGGAATTTATTTGTAAGTTATCACAATTTAGTTACGCGAGAGGAGAAATTTTGAATTTCTGTTGATTTTGCAAGAGGAAACTAAATGATTTCTTAGTTAAGGACGTAAATTGCACAATTTTGTTTTGTAGTTATAGCAATAAGTTGGGCATATGTACATAAAGACGAACTCCTTGCCGTTGTTGATTTTACAAAATGATATCGTACCATGGAGCCCCCCCTAGTTTTAGATGTTGTCCAACGGGGTTTTATTCTATCCGGTCTCAAAGGGGGGCTCCTTAGTGGCGATGTGAGTTGCAAATGTTAGTTATTAAATTTGTAGAGGAAATGGAGTAGATGGCCTTGCCCTCTTGTATGTTTGTTTATGTCACCAAATTTATTGCTTTACAGAGATGCTCTGTATCTGCAATCGGGTGTTAGTGGGGCCGGAAATCACGAGGTTTGTTGATAAACAAAGGCGACATGCAACAATTGTTCTGGGTAAGTTATTAATATTTAGGATATGCCGGCAGAGAGCGATATGTGTAAACAAGTGGTTTCCTTATACTCTCGCGCTCTCGCTCACTGCTACTCTCCAACTCTCTTTCTCTTTCTGCTATTCTCGCGCTGTTTTGCTTGCCTTAAGTATTTGGTGCTCCTCCCTTCCACCCCCTTTCTTGATATTAATAGAGTGTGTGTATATGGAAAATCAATAACACCCTTATTTGGCTGGTCAAACTCCGTTGTATAAATTTCCGCAATAAAAAATTATTAATATAATGACTGGTTTTCAAAAGCTTGCAGGAATATTTCGATTTTTATTTAACAGAATAATTATTGCTGGCAAAGTTTTAAACATTTTCACTCGGCTTATTTTATTTTTGAGCTGCCATGAATTCAACTCCGTTTTTTAACACATTGAAATTTTAACAATTTCAACACATTGAAATTGTAGTACACGCACTTCTTATCTCTGCATTGACTTCCGTTTCCTACTTTCTATATTGCAATTTCTTTATAATTTTCTTAACTTTTTTCAGAATGTTGTCTCATTTCTCTCACTTTTTTTCTTTGATTTATTTACAATTTATAGTTAATTAATTTTTGAAATTTCAATTAAAAATATTCACTTTTTGTTGCTTCTTTTCATTTCATTTTTTTCCACTTCTCGCGTTGTCTAGAAAATTTTATCAACTGTCAGAATTTTTCTTTTCACTTCAACAGCTTTTGCTTTCGTTTAGAATAGATGACATTAAGGATATCAACACTCCGGTAGGGACATGCGCATATCCTTTATAAGAGAGCAAAAGGCATTGCCAGGAGATAAAATTTACTAATTTCGTAAATTAGGCGATTTTAATCGCTAAATGGTAGTGAATAAATAATTTATATCATTACTTTAATACGAAAATTTCTTAAATCTAATAATTATTAATATGGTTTGGAGTAATTTTTAGACAAGACAGCCCAGCAGAACTCATTGTACTAAAATGACTAACAGCAATGATTATAGCAAACAGAATGTTGTAACAGTTGATGTTAAAATATCATTATCTTGTTACAATAATTTATTGGACTTTTATATTTTGGATTCCGAATAAAAATTCCGTTTTTGTGGGGTATATAATTACACACAGTAGGAATTCATCACTTTTATATATAAAAAAACGTACCTTTTTCAGCAGACAATATTACTTGCATTTTGTATGTTTCAGGGCGGCGTAAGGCATTGATTTTGAAGAACATATTCGAGTAGAGCAAGGGTCTGATGTGAAACTTCAGGAGACTTTGGCAGTATGGGCTCTTAAATACAAATATATGTCATTCGGATCGTTAGAATGTATTACTAGAAAGTATAGTTCGATAGGAACGGGTTCAATCTGACATATATTTACCTCAAGAGATTTATAAAATATAAGAAATATAAGAAAACAGCGGACATTAGCATTCGTTTCCAGAATTTATTAGAGATTATACCTTGCAATAAATACAGGATTATGTGTTCAGCCAAACTCGCCTTACACGTATGGGGGGGAGAATCAGAACAGACTTGAGCAAATTAAACAAATTCTCTAATAGATCAGTCAACATAAAGTTTACTCTAAAGCACTCAATCTCATTATAATTGTACATGTAAACGTCTCAATTGCAGTGAAGATGATAAATTTAGGATTTATATCTAAGAATTTGCAAACGTGGGTTCTGGGACTAAATATCGGGCAAATTGGACGAAAAAAATTAGGCAGTTATAGGCTAAAAATGAAACGAAGGAATCTGTTTCAACAAAACCTTATTGCTGCAGATTTTAAAGATCATGAAGACTTCATGTCAGTGTCAGTCAGTCAGTGTCATTCTATAAAGATGTATAAGCGTAGCAGGAATACCAAATTTAAATAATTTTTGACCAGTCGGACCACCGAATGCAATCTAATAATTGGCGAAAAGATGATACGCATCGATATTTTTTATAGTAGTCTTCTCAAGGACTTCTCATGACGTAAATATCTGATCAATTCTAGTTGCCTGTTATAAAAACTGATAAGTTCCAACAAATTGTAGGAAATAGGTTTTAATCTTTTACACAAAACACTCGAAAGGATGGTACATGGAAAGGTTTGAAGTCCAATAACACAGTAGCTGAAACAGACATCTGTATCATCTTTTTTATAGGCAGGACATAATACATTTATATTCGGACAAGCACTCGTTGGATCAAATCGTGTCTATAACCTTGCTTATGTTCATAAGCAGTTCATAGTAGGTGGTCGAATATAGCTCTGCTGGCATTCCATCGGCATTCGCTACCATGTTATTCTTAAGCTACAATATTGATATTTTCATCACGCTTTGATGCGGTGGAAGGCAGTTGTATCATCGTCGATAATTGGAATAATTTTCACAATTACGCAGCCTTTCAAGTTGAACAATTAATAAACTTTTTCTCTGTACACGCTGCATATTTTTTTTTTTTTTTTTTTTTTTTTTTTTGAATTCTGGATTTATTACAATCTGTCCTTGCACATTCATTAATATTTACATTGGCCTACATACTACTTATATACTAAAATTTTATTTTTATTCGGGAACACTTTCTTGAGTGTCCCTACTGCTATATTCGTCCTGAGTAGCCAGGTCCAGCGTGGTTCTCCTCCTTAGTCTGGTAAATAATGCTGTTTCGTTCATCAGATTGGACGCCATCTGATTCGGATGTTGTTGAATACGATTCATGTATCTAGCGGAGTATTTTTAGACTTCTTCCTTAATGAAGGGTGTTTTCAATTCTCTATGCAATTGTTTGTTCGAGAAGTATCTGGGTGCACCGGTAATGGTTCGCAGTACTTTGGATTGAAAGCGTTCCAATATTTCAAGGTTGGAGTTTGCTGCAGTCCCCCATAACTGGATTCCATATGTCCATACGGGCTTTAAGACGCATTTATACATTTTTAATTTGTTATCTAGGGATAATTTGGATTTGCCATTCAAAAGCTAGTTTAAGGGTTTGAGCCCCAAGGCCAGTCTTTTTGTAAATATATGCTTTCTCCATGTCAGTGTTCTGTCCAAATAAATGCCTAGATACTTTGCATCATTTGCTTGAGGTATTTCAGCAATATTAATAGACACGGGAGGGCAACATCCTCTCCGAAGTGTAAACGTTACCTGAACCGATTTCGTTTCGTTTGCCTTTATTCTCCATTTCTGCAGCCATTTTGTTATGACATCGAGATGATTTTGCAATTTTCTAGATGCTTGATCCAGGTTGACGTCAGTGGCAAGAACAGCTGTATCCTCTGCAAACGTTCTGATAAGAGTCCCTTCTTCTGTGGGTAGATCCGAAGTGAAAATCAGATATAAAGTAGGACCAATAATGCTGCCCTGAGGTACTCCCGCATGCGATTTAAGCATGTCCGACATGTCTTCGCCGTGTTTAACAAAAAAGGTTCGTTCAGATAAATAAGATTTCAGAAAAATTAATAAATTCGTCTCTAAAACCAAATTGGTGATCAGGTATTTGGTTTTTTGACTCTATCACGGGGTTTAATCTTCGGAGAAATACAATTTCAAGAACTTTTGATGGTATAGGTAGGAGGCTTATGGGCCTCTGTTCCGCAGAGGACCCATTTCTTATAATTTTCAAGTGGATACTAGTATGATCAAATTAGAAGGACTCATTTCTTCCGACATTGCTGCAGTCGCTTCAATATTGGAAAAGTCGAGTGTCAGTTTGGCTGTGAATGGCGAAAAAATCAATTTCTTGTTTCGCACCAGGAATAATTTTCCAATGGCTGAAGGAATCATACATCTCTGTAACATCGTAAAGAAAACAGATAATTTCAGGCACTAAATAAAGTAGAAAATATAACTGCACACAAGTATTTCTGCGAAAAAACACCAATTTGTGGAAAATATCGCCTTTCTATCAATGCAAATCAAGCGATTGGAAGCCATGATTTTGCCCAAAAGTCTCCGTTGGAAGAGGCAGTTTATAAAACCAAATCTTTGTGTGACTGACACTGAAAATATCCACAGAATTATAAAAAAATGGTGAAATGGAGTGTAAAATCAAACAATATAAGTCTTAAACAATAATAGGCGATGGTATGATGAGAGTAATGAGAATTAAAAGTTGCTGTATGTTAAAGCAACACGACACAAACAGTGATTTTATCAAGTTTTCTAACGAATAAATGAATTTAATAACTCTTTTAGTTGGAATTCCAAATATACTTATAGGTTATAATAAACTTTTAAGGTTGTTTTTTAATCTTTTTTTTTATTTGTAAAAATTTTTTGTTATGCAAAAATATTGAATAGTCAAAGTTTTCATTTCAAATATCAACTTCATATCTTAGTCCAATTGAAACTTTCCTTTCGACATGCTTCAATTGATATCATCTTTTGCTTGCAATTTGTCGGCTGCTCAAAAGTTTCTTGTTTTAGCATTTCACCTGCCATTTCATAAAATTAGTTAGTTTAACAAATAGTTGGGCAAACAGTAAAATAAATATGTGTATATCTGTTTGTTTGAATTGCTGGCATTGTTTCTTCCTCCTTAAAAATATCAACAATTGCTTCAATGGTCCGTTTCTTTTCCGCCGTCGAAACGTAACGAGAAACTATTTGAAATCAATTGGAAAATAATCACAAAGAATGTTTGGAAAACGTAAAATAAAAAGTTTTTGTGAAATCCTTTAAAAAGGAATCTCTTGTTTTGGGGAAATTCAATGTCTGACTTTTGCAGTTAGAAACCTGAAAAAATTTATAGCTCTCTTATGGTTGTATGTTGCAAATAGTCGTAGTATGGTGACCTGAAGAGCTAAAGGATGTGTAAAAAGTATTTCCGGCGAACTATTGCATAATTGGCTGAACTGTTTTTGGGCAAATGTACAAGAACAATTTGAAAGCTGGAAGGATTTTGTTAAGGATAGATGAAAAAAGTGTGCGTTAAGGTGGAGTGATGGCAATTAAACCAGCATTTAAAGGGCAGATGTGGATGAAACACTGTACTTTCTGTTATGCATAGCGTTTTCAAAATTCAATAACAGTGATGTAGCCTAACATGTTCACCATTTTTTTGTACCTATCGCACCTAATAGACATATCTTTAAACCATCGAGCCCATATAGCATATATTGAATATCCTTGCGTGTCCTTTGATCGACTCACACATGTATACATATATATTTTATATGTTTAAAACTAGCAAATAATTCAATGTTTGTTGCCACGAAGCCACTTTTTCAATTCATTACAATCCAAGACAATGGCAAAGTGGCAAAGAAACATATATGAATTTCGAGAAAAAATAAAGACAACAAAACAAAGAACTTTGAAACTTTGTCCAGCAAGAACAACGAAAAATTATACGTTTAAGTTTGCATTGTCTGGTGAACAAATGAGGATTTATGGTAGTGTAACTCGAAATAAGGATGCTGTTGGAAAAGCTTTTGCCGGGCATGCGATTGCGTGAATTGCGAAACTTATACAAATGTAAGAGGATTATAAATTTTCTTTTAGCTCCTTTCACTTTGAAATTTTTGTAAGAGAAGTTAAGTGCCTGGTTTTGTTTGGGGTATCTAAATCATGTATGATATGTGCACGAATATGCGAAATAATAAGCGATTTAGCATTTTTTGTGGCTATCGGTGGATGGCCGTTTTTATTTTTACTGATTTTTCTACTATACTATAATATTTTATCCGATTTCAAACACACTGTGCAAAACATTGCTTGTAAAGATACTAAAGCAATGGATTTGTAAGCAAAATTATGCTAATGTAAGGCAAGGTGAAAAGAAGGAAACCCACTATTTTTCCAATAGATGACGTTAGTAATCTGTATTTCTTGTTGTATAAGTGCGATCGAGTTCCCCTAGATGGCGTTAGAAAGATAAGATTTCACACTGAAAGCCATGCAAACAGTTTTGTGATTGCTTAAGTCAGTATTTCTTTGAGAGCGTGTCAATGGTGGACACTAGCAAACAGAAAATATGTCATATTTTGAAGTTTTTCTTCGACGTTTCTCCCCTTAATACTGTAACAGCCAAACATACATAATCTTAGTAATCTGAGTCTGTTCCAATAATTTTAATGTTCATCTCTGAAAGGCAAAAATATTGAATATATCTATAAAATAATGGAAATCGTTTAGTTCTACCGTCATGTAAGCATTGTATTGATTGCCCAGGATATTGCACAAAAGCAAAACATTTAAAACTACTGGAACGATGCTGGATACAAAAAGAAACTCGATGTAGTGGGGCCGCACAAGTTAACCGAAAAAAAAAAAACTTATTGATCCAAATTTCCATCTGCGAATCGGTACTAAATTAACCCACTTCTGAAGTGGTTGGTGACTGATAATGAAACCGGACGTGGTTGAATCGCAATGAGCCGGTCCAAGCCGTACTCAACCCGGGATAGATGGTCAAGGATTTGTTATATGCGTGATAGTATTAGCGGAAAATTATCTACTATGTGCTGCTGCTTTATGGCCACACTCGTAATTAGGACGTGAATTATTAACAATTGGAACTTTTGAAGAAAGCTTCTGCTTAGAAGCGGCCAGCTTTGGCCAATAGAAGAAAATTTGTGTTACATCTGGATAATGCCTGGTCACCCACAATTATACTGGCTCGCCAAAAGCTCAGAAAGTTTTTTTAGAGATTTTTAAACATCCCTTTTATAATTCAGACCTACCACCAAGTGATTTCCATCCAGTTCTTTCTATGACGAATGATTTTGCTAGTGACAAATTTACCTCATGAGAAGGTTGTGAAAATTGGCTTCACCAGATTTTTACCATAAAGGACGAAGACTTACCATCAAAATGGCAACAAATTACTGAAGAAAACAGTGTTTTAAATAGTCTACACCACCGAATTCAAAACAATTCTACTGGAAACAGCAATATGTAATGCAACTGCATTATAATACATTCAGATAAAACTGCATATTGTGGGCAAATTTCAATTTAAATTTTTATTGCAGCCATAACAAGCCACAAGTCAACAAAGGAAGTTTTTAATAAAAGCCAAATTATTTATACTAAATATAATGAAATTCTAATAAAAATTGTAGATCTTAGAAGCCGTAAGACTGAGTTAGAAGTTACCAAAATGTCATTGAAATTTCTCTTACAGAACCACGATATAAATAGATGCGCTTTAAGGATATAAAAAAAGAATAAAGAGTGCAATTACGGAGTCATTGCTTAGAATAAACTACTATAATTAAAGTTATCAAAAAATTAGCATTCACGAAATGATGATCGATTGTTGAAAACTCGGTACAAAACTCATACATTCGCTCACGATTAATGGCTTTAGTGGAAGGAAAAAATACTGATGACGATATCACTAAAATTGGAGAATAAATCATCCATACGGTATAGACGGGTTTAAAAAAGGCTTTTAAAATTTCACGCTTTCACCACAGAAAAAAACTAGAAAAGAAACGGCTGATGTTGGGATCACGAAAATTGATGTGAACATCCTTTGTGAGCACTCGCAAAAAAGAAATTTCTAAAATTAGAGCCGTAAAATTAAAAGTGGAGTTTCATCTGTCTGCATTGGAGAGGAGTTTTCCGAAATGAGCTTAATTAGGAAGAAAACAAGGAGTAAAAGGAGGTCAAAAATGGTGCAGTAGCCTAAAAAGCTGAAACTGACATCTTCAAATTATGAAATGCATTTCTTTTATGCAATATTTCGAAATAGTTAATTTTGAGATATAAATAAAGAAAAAAGAAGATAAAAATGGCCGCTTACAATATACGACTGTAGCTTAAACTATACCATAGTAGTAGAGTAGTCGAGCAATCTACATGTCTTGTAAAAGTTTTTCAAACAGGTTTTGCTCATTAGGAATCATAACGAAGATTGCTTTCAACTTGAATTGAAGTAGCTCTATCATATTCTATTCATGGAATGCAAGTGATTTTCCTGTTATATTAAGAAATTATGCGATTGGAAAGATTTTTCAAAAGTTAAAAAATTTTAAAAGGCAAAAGAAGAAATGGACAAAACTTTACCTCGTAGACTATAACACACGATTGAAGCTAAAATGACTAAATGACTAAAAAGTGGAAAGCGCATTCTTCTTATGCGCACCGTAAACACAGACTTTTCGATATTCAAGAATGGAAATAATCAATACTTTCGAATACTAATACTTATGTATTCAATAAGATACCAATTTCGTAGTTTCGTATAGTTAAACTTTGACCCAACTATGAGGTGGCACATTTTTTTATACTTTGCTACTAAAGCATCACCTGATGGCATTAACAGTGGCATTTAGCTAGCCCAGAAGAGCGAAATAGGTGCTAATAAAGGTGTCAAAACATAAAATCATCTGAATTGTAGACCTGGGAGAGGATAAATCATTAATTTTTTTCCAAATATTTTGCAGATCCTGTCGAACAAAGTGCCTAAGATATCAATACCAAACCCGCAAATTAAAAAATAGAAAACCATCTCAAATTTGGATCTATTAAATATTCGCCTAGTTTTTGACTTTTCTAACTTAATATCTGTTCTGCTATGAGTAAATAGTTTGCGAAATATTATATAAATATTATTTTATCATGAGTTCTTTGTAAAAGTACCTTAATTTTTTCTTACATTTGCAAGTAAAATTAATATATAAACGTTAAAATTAATCCCTGTGAATTTTACATACAAAATGTCATCTCTCCATAATACAATACATTGAGGGCAAAGACTTCCCATTGCTTTCCGAGATATATAACCATTATCAAATTCATACATAACCTCTCTCATTCACTCACTAGCATGCATGCCATTAATATCGTCTGATGGCCCACATGGCGCATGATTTATATTAATGTCAAACAACCCAGCGGCGTCCATGGCGTATAAGTAATATAAATTTAATTAACACACAAGTGGAACACCTAAAGTTCCCAATCAGCCTTAATGGTCATCTACAATACCATAAATTGTTTGCTTATGCCACTCCCCTATTCTTTCTACATCTCTTGGCCTTAATATAGTCTCAATTACAGAACTATAAAAGGCCATTCATTGACATATTGGCGTTTATAGTAAAAAAACGGAAGCATTCACTTGAACAATTTTACACGACACACTCGCACATACATCCTTAGAGACTCTTTTGGCTATATATATGTGGACGGCAGAAAAAGGGGAGAGTTCAAATAAACTAGCAATTTGGGAATACTTAGACTTTTTGGCTAGCTCGAAAAAAGACCATGACAAGCCACCACAATTGCATAGGCATGTCATAGTCACAGGAGACAAGTAATGGAGTGTCGTGGCTGGAGGTTCATGGAACCACTTAACGAAAAGAAAAGCACACAATTTGTAGGATTTTTGTGAAAATGTTGTCCTTTTGCGGCTAAAAATACAATATTTGCTTTAATGAAGTTTAAGTAAATGAAAGAAATATTAACACATTTGCACAAGTGTCATTTTTGTACACATACATATACTATAAATATCATAAGCAGGGTTTCAGTTTGTCAATTCTTAACATACAAGTACAGTGGTTGGAAAGTTATATATTTTGATAAATAATATATGGCCTATTTTGCTATGTAATCATAAAATTTATGAACATTTCAAGGAGTTTTAAAAACACTTAGAATAAGAATTAATGCAATAAGAAACCCTACCAAAAAGCTGGCGAAAGGATATTAAAAAATATGAATAGGAATTTTTGTGATGATCTCAATATAGAAGATCACATAAGAATCAGCGAACGTAAGGTGTCATTACACAATGCAAAAATAAGAGCCCCAAACGAATTAAATTAATACAAAAAAAAATATCCACTTGGTTTTGCGTCCTAATCATCACAAGTTTATTTTTTGCAGATGTAAGAAGTTTTATTTTTATAATAAGGTATTTTTATTTAATTCATGTTATTTAATATTAATAAATCGAAACCTGTTCACCATTTCGCACTATAATATTCAACAGTATTGAAGCTCATCTTTCATTAATTGATTTAGCCTAACAAAATGTTCATAAAACAATACGTAGTAATCCCATTAAAGGACAACTAATAAACCTATTTTTGTAAATTTTAAATATTTTTGTGTTAATCAGCCAACACAACTTTCCTTGAAAAGATTTCTTTGTAAAATACACTTTCTTAACACAACTTTCTTTAAAAAGATTTCTTTGTAAAATACACTTTCTTAATTTCCAAACCGACTTCATTAGTGTCATTAAGAATGAAGTTGACTAAAACACCCATCACTTCAACTTTATAACTGTCAACGTTCAGATAGCGTCCTAAACGAGATCCTTTTTTGTCGAAATACCATCGGAGTCGATCTAGACTAAATCATCCACCACTTTAACTTTATAGTTGTCAACGTTCACACAGCGTCCCAAACGAACAGATTCTTTTTTGTTTTTTGTAAGCAACTCTATTCTGCCTTCGTTTACCAAAACATTCATATTTGGTGTTTTCTTTTCAATGCGAGAGAAGACTGTAGTAATATCTTTCTTTTTTGTTTTTTGTAAATAACTCTATTCTGCCTTCGTTTAGCAACACATCCATATTTGTTGTTTCTTTTCCAATGCGAGAGAAGACTGTAGTAATATCTTTCAGTTGTTGTCGATATCATCGGCATACGCAGGCACATTTGATTCTTATTAAGGCTGTCATCAGTCGTATTAACTGCAGCTTTACTCATAATCTTCTTCAATAGCGTATTGAACAGATCGCATGGTAGGTTATCGCTCTGTCTAATTTCTCATTTGGGGGCTTGATCAATTTGATTTATCAGGTTTTGATCAGACGATAGCCAAGTTACTTTATAAATACGTTTATGAGGGAATCTAATACCACTTACCTCGATATTACAGGTTTCAGATTTCTTAGATTTTGATCAGAAGATAGCCAAGTTACCTTACAAATACGTTTACCTTATAAATACTATATAAACTGAATTTAAATGCCAAGAATGTGAAAGGGAATATATTCAAATATTTTATGCCAATTAAGCATTAATTATGCTGCTGTGTTAATACTTCACATATAGCATTCTCAAGAAAACGGAGCGTACAAAGCTGAGCATATTCATGATTAGTAATTTATTAGCATCTTTTAATGTTCTTCAATTGTTCATAATACGTTGATTCATAATTTAACTGCACAATGTTTGATTTTACATGTAGCTTGACAAATTTACTAATCTTCACTTATGCATGTCTTATCTGGTACAAAGCGGGAAAAATACATCATAAGAAGTTACAGATTATCCAAAACAAATGTCTCAAAATAATAAATAAAAGACATTGGAGATACTCAACGCATGTTCTTCATCTTGAATCCGGCTACGAAAAAATCTACGACTTCATACGTAGACTAAACAAAAAATATTTTGAAAATATAGCAAATTCTCCTTACCCACTGATAAGAGAATGTAAAGAATTAACATAAAGTAATATGCAATTGTAAATTATCATTTGAAAATGATATGCTTTTGACACTATTGTATCCTTATAATTCTATCATAGGCATATATATTTTCCACTAATATTTGAACCCTTTTCTTTTCATATAAAGGTTTTACCTATTTTTTCTTTAATAAACTTAATATTGTAACAAAGCTCTTAAATCTATGAATACAAATTATATTTGCTGTAATATCTACTGATAAATTCTCATTATCATGTTAAAATAAAAAAGAAGGCCAAACATTTAAAAAAAAAAAAAAACTAATCTTCCAGTATATATTTTTTACATATGTACATACAGGGTTGCCCATATTCGACGGACCCATCTGGCAACGCCATAAATTTTGACAGAGATGTCAGATCGCTTAATGACATACCGCGTTTGAAGCGTCAGTCCAAGCAGATTTTTACTATGGAACGCGAGCGCTCTGAAATAGTTGAAATTTACATTCAACAGAAGAAGTCAATTGTGAAAACTCAACGTGCTTTTAAAATATTAAAAAATGTGAGAAGTGCGCCTTCTAAAAACACCATTAAGCGTTTATACGAAAAATTTTCGACTGGTGAGGCTCTTTCTAATCCGAAGAGGCCAAATAAAAGTCGACCAAGGCGATCCGTCGAGAATATCGCTGCCGTACGAGCCAGTGTTGAGAGGTCCCCAAGAACATCCCAAAAACGCCGTTCTCAGCAGTTGGGCATGGCTCGGTCCACTTTACAACGGATTATTCGCGTTGATTTGCATTTGTTCCCGTACAAAATTCAATTGACGCAAAGATTGTTGCCTGCGGACAAGCCTCGTCGATTGGAATGGGCCCAACGAGTCATCGAAATGGCCGATGATGACGAGCAATTTTGGAACAAAATTATCATGTCCGATGAAGCCCATTTCACATTGAATGGGACCGTAAATAAGCAAAATTGCCGTATTTACGCCACTGAAAATCCTCAGGAGATTCAAGAATTGCCTCTTCATGACGAAAAAGTCACAGTTTGGTGCGGCGTTAGTGCGAAAACGGTCATTGGGCCGTTTTTCTTCCAAAACGAAAATGGCCATGCTGTTACCATCAACCAGGAGCGTTATCGCGACATGATGACCAATTTTGTGATGCCAATTATTCGTCGAAAGCGTATGAGGCAGTTCTGGTTTCAACAAGACGGCGCTCCACCGCACACAAGTCGCATAACAATCGATTTTCTGAAGAATTTGTTTCCGGGCCGTTTGATGTCGAAAAGTGGTGATTTGGACTGGCCACCGCGTTCGCCCGATTTGACGCCCGCTGACTTCTTCTTGTGGGGACATTTGAAGTCAAAGGTTTACGTTAACAAGCCAAGGACCGTAGAAGAGCTCAAGGACAACATTCGTGAAGAAATAGCCGCTATTCCGGCCGAAATGTTGGCGAAAACGATGGAAAATGCTGCAAAAAGGGCACAATACGCCACCAACGCCAGAGGCGGCCATTTGAGAGATATCATATTCAAAAATTGATGTAAACAAATCTACTTGGAACAAATTAAATGAATAAGATTGCCAACCGCCAAATTTTTATTTTTTTCTTTGATTTTTTTTTTAAAAACATGGGTCCGTCGAATATGGGCAACCCTGTATGTACGTATGTATGTACGCCACTAAATTATCTTGTTTCTGTGGCTCACTGTTGACGATGCTGTAATCATTAACCGCGACTCGTTATTGTAGTTGCTTTTGCGATTGATTTGCTTAGAGGGATCGCTGACGTTGTTTGTGATTGAAATACGGTTTATGACTGAAGATTGCACCAACAACCGGAGTGAACGTCTGCTAGCGCACTGACGAGGGGGGCTAAAAGTAGTGCACATGAACGGAATACAGGCTATGTTACCGCAGGCCTCATCAAAAACCTTCTGTTGAGGAAGATTTAAAAACTTAATATGGTTATTTAAATGAAATTGATAATAACATTCTAAAGCTTATGGTTCGCAAAAAGTTTGCATAAGGATTTTATAATTAAAAGGGAAATAATAAGACTCGCCATCATATAAAACCAAACTCACCCAACAAGGACCTTCATGAAAGTTCAATTTCGTTTCGGATTTGATATTGGAAGCTTTTTTAAAGTACGTACATTAAAAATTTGTTTCTGATTGTTAATCGAAACAACAACTCGCATCATACATTGATTCGTTTTTTACTTGAAATGAAATTAGAAATCTACAAACAGATATTTTGATTGCAGGACCTGAAACAAAAGTATAGTTTTATGCAATTTCCTTTTTTTATCCTAATTCAGAACTTAAACCAAATGTAGGTTCATTCCGTGACAGAAAAAAAGGTTTGGCGGCAATTTGTAGAAGGTATAACTGGTTCATATAATTTATTTTCTGAATTTAAATTTTCACAGTAACTTAAAAACATTAACAGACTATATGAATGAATTGAAAATGAATTGAAAAATTTCAAATAAAACACAAAACAAGAGGTTTCACAAACTGAACCAGAATTCGGTTTAAGTGTACTGAATGAAGCTAATGCAAAATGTGGCGACGAACCGCGCTACGGTGTACAGTAACTGTCAATGGAGACGGTTATGTAAAGATGTTGAATGAGTTTTTTTTACCCAGATATTCATCGAAAACGTATCCATTTCAACAACATTTGGTTTCAGCAAGAAAAAGCAACTGCAAACATAGTCAAACTGATTATGGCGGAGCTTCAATGAAAATCCCGAAACAAATTAATATCCAGAATCTCTACTCTCCGCTGGCTCCCCAGGTTACCTAACCTGACTGCATCAGTCTTACATTTATGGCTTTATGTCAAGCAGGAAATGTACAAAATGAAACCGAGGAATTTGAAGGAATTGAAGCAGTTCATTACAACAATAATTGAGGCGATCCCGACTTCAATCCTTCAGGCCTTAAAGAATAATTTTCTAATCAGGTGTGTGAATGAGCATAGAGGTCATATACGGTTTATCATTCTCAAAACCAATCAGTTATATTAAATAAAATTTAAATTTCCATACAATAAAAAAATAAATTAAATACACTGATTAAAAAAAAAGGTAATATGAATTACTTATTGTATTGCATTTGGTGCGCCACCCTGTTCGTATTGGAAGGCGACTATAGATTCCCCCAGAAGGAATTTATGGATACTTTAATATTTTAGGCTAAAACTGCGAAATGTAAAAATAATTTTAAATAATTTGTCTTCTGAATTTATTATCGACCATTGATCAATGGTTAATACACGCGACTATCGTTCGCATGATAGCAGGTTCAACCCCGCATACGATCACCTATCATTATTTGATTGGCGGACATATAGATGCAGCAGTCGAATGAGTAATCGACAAATTTAGTAAATGCTTCTCAAACTGTGACGTTCGGAATCAGTGCTATATTGTAGGCCCCTTTGAATGAGTCTAAAAATAGAATGCGTGCGTAAGCTTAATGAATGTAAGAAACTCTCCCATGTCCCTCTCATTCATGAGTTGCAAAGGAATATGTTTATTTACTATACCAGACACTCAGGAATTTTCATAGCTACTCAAAAATGTTGTCGGCTTTAACAAATTTAAAAATTTTAAATAAAATGCAAACAAACGGTAAACTGAATCATTTTAAGTACAAGAATTAAAATCAAAATTGTTTGTAATATCAAATTGGGATGTACGAAACAGAAACAAAATGCAATAGAATTTTGATGCGTTATAGTAATCAGAATAAAAACGTTATATATTTTTGATGTAGATTCCAGAAACTAAAATAAATCAAAACTATTTTCGAAATTAATTTCATTTCGATGAATGTGTTGTGTGCTTGAGAAGTCGCAAAGTAGGCTATGGCTCTGCATTTCAAATAAAATGCAAACAAAAGGTTTCATAAATTGAATCAGAGCCAAAGTGGTTTATAATTTCATTTGGGGTGTACGAATTAAAATCAAAATTGTTTGTAATTTCATGTGAGTAAAAGAGGAAGAAAATTCAATAGAATTCTGATTCGTTTATAGTAATTAAAATAAAAACTTTGTATATTTTTAAATTCCAGAAATTAAAACTATTTTCGAAATTAATTCCATTTCGATGAATGTATTGTTTGCCTGAGAAATCTCAGGATATGCTATCGCTCTACCTAAGAACGTAACTCATAACGAAGTATGTTTATCTACAGTACACGTACATTTTTTTTCGTCGATAGGGGGCGCTTTATCATCAGATTACTTGCTAGCATCAAGGTAGCTTCCATTTGCAAATATTACACATCTTCTTAATTCCAATCTGTTATCATTAGATGAATTCATCCACCACTTCAAATTAATAATTGAAAATGTTCACTTAATAAGCCAAACGAGTAGACACTTTGTTCGTCGAAACATAAAACTTGGGTGTGCCCTTTCTTTATCGCTACAACCTTTTTTGCTGATTCCTTTCCGGTGGTGAAAAAGACTGCAGTAACATCTCTTAGTTTCTTGTTAATGACATCTATAACATCAGCGCACACTAATAACACATGACTGTTGTTTGCCAGTTGTGTTTACTGCAGCTTTTTTCATAATCATCTCCACCAACATGTTAAAGAAATCCTTCAAAATCCTCCTATTATGTAAACCGACTGACTAAGATTTTTGGCTGAAGACTTTACTAAAGACTTCATGTTTATCAGCGTTACTTTACAAATACAAATCAAATTCACAAGAATTAATAGCCACATACTGTTTTTAACCTATCGATGTTTGACACTCGATGAAAAGCTTGCATGTCTGTTTTTCTTAGACCATCTTCAGGATTTGAGTCAGTTCGAATGTCTACCCAGTTGTTGAATTACCACACCTAAAGACGCTCTAATAATATGCAATCAAGTTAGCTATAATTGAATTTAGTCTTTTACATTTTATATTGGAATCTTGTAAACGGTGAATAAAAAATTAATACCGAATTGTTTGGTAAACCCAGTATTGTGTTTTGATTGCCTTTTTTGAGCACAGAATATAGTACTGTCCCTATATCTGTCACTTTCTACCAACAGGTATGCATTCCTTAAGCCAAGTGGTCTTAAACAGCTCTGACAGCAGACCTTCAACATCGGAATTTTTTTTTAAGCCGTGGTACAGCCATTCGGATCTCATTTTTGCTCGATGCTGTGAAATTTATGGGAGAGTCAAAAATTATTTTAAAATTTAAAGTATAATATCGAAAAAATCATTTTTTACATCTTATTTGAAATGTAAAGAAATTCTCCTTTTTTTATGCTAAACAGATACTGGAGTTATTAAAAATTTTTCCTCCAAAACTGACAAAATTTTTGCTCCCCTGAAGAAAAAAAAATCAAGAACGCAATAGATTTTGACAATTAAATTTGTCAGACTTCCTAATTTTTCACGTGCAGATTCTCCATTATGTGCTGATCGCTTATATTCTATTCATTTAAGTAAAACATTATTCACCGTTTGCATAATGTCCATCCAGAGAATAGATGATTTTCATCTCACGTTTGATATTAGTTCACTTCCAATGTCATTTCTTAGCCAAATTCTTCCTGCCTTATATATACCAAAAAATAATATTACTTTTCAGTACAGAGATATCTTTATATACTTGCATCTTAAGTATCATTGCCCTTCTGTAAGTCTTTCCATCACCAGTAGTCTGCTGACTTCAGCTACTTGTCCATTTGAGCCCTCTGCGTGATCCGTTGTTCATTTACCCTTAACACGTAACAATTTGTGTCCTAAGATAATTTGTACTCTGGCGTTGTGTCCTCTTGGTATCATACATGTATTTATGTTCTCTCGTATGTATTGCATTATGCTTATGGTCAGCCTAAGTTAGCTTTATCTTTTAAAGTTTGTGGCCATTTGAGTGCATTTAGTATTAGGTTATCAGTTGCCAAACGCCATTGCCCAAAATGACTTTGTAATTAGTCGTCATCTTCTTCCTTGGATGCCGGACTGGCTAATGTGGAACGTGCAATTTTGTATTTACAACAAATGAGTGGTTGAAACAAAATGCAATTTTGTTAAACGAAACAGAATTTCAAATTGAGGACATAATCCGGCTTGATGTGATGGAATGGCGTCGAGGGGAGACATCGTAGATTTTTGTGTATATCTTATTGACTGACAATTTCTTGTGCAAACAAAACCTATTTTCAAGTATAACAGTCAGAAACCGACGCTAAATAAATATTTTCTTTCAAAAGTACATATATTCTACATACACTGGATAAGAAATGAAATGCTGAATATAAGAATATATTTTTATAGGAATTGCGGACATATCCGTCCATAAACATCCATAAAATAAACATTAGAAAGTGTTCGATATTGGTTCATAATTCAATTTCAATATAATTTTTTTTTAACAGTTATTTATTAATGCCAATAAAATTTATTATTCATAAAACCTGTAAAATTGGTTACTGTGATAGTTGGCTGAATGAATATCTATTTCGATATTCTCCCAAAAACTGTCTTCAGCGCCCTTGGCTGTTTGTTTTATACAATTTGAAAATGAAATTTCAAGTCCAACAACTCATGCGAGGTTTATCCACTTAGTAATTTCAAAACCACCAGTCTGGCAACGCTGCCAGCTTTTGAATCTGCAGTATTACCAGCTGTTGAATCTGTTGTTGTGATCTGAAGTATTATTTATTTAGCGAAAAATTTGCCATTTACAAATATGAATTATTTAACAACCGAAAACTCTTAAAATAGTTAAAACTTACTACAAAATTGCTGATTCAAACGTGAAGTAAAAGTTTCATCGAAATCATATCTTTATGTGTGTTCTATTTAGCCTTACTTTTAAAGCCGAAAAATGTATAATCCTGTATTTTGCCATTGGACTACAATGTTTTAATTTTCAAATTTTTATTCTTCATAACATATTTAGTTCCAATCAAATAAATTCTATTATAACATTATATCTAAGGTGAAACCAAAGCTCATACAAGTACAAGTATACTAGCTATCAAATATTTTAATCATTCCCTAAGAAAACATTACCAAATATCATGGGTTAGAAGATTTCAAACAAATTTAGATCATAGTAAAGATCATTAACTACACTATAAATCGCTTTCCAATTAGCTCCTCCTTTAAAGCATCATTATAAGGTTATTGTCCGGTATCGTCCGCTTTATTCTGCGCCGCACACCAAATTTACCACTTCAAATTATGTGCTTATTCACGATGAGTTTATTTCCCTAAAGAACTTTTAGCGCAAATGCATACGTTTTCGACATAATCCAGTATTCTCTGTACAGCAACACAATTAGGAACAGTACCCGATGCACTTGGATATTCATCGTGAAGAGGGAATTTTGCTATTAAATTTCTTGTTAAGTCTAGGGTAGCAAACGTTTGCAAGCAATAGCCTGTCGCTAACTTTCAGGCTGGCATTCTATGCTTCATTAACAGCGAGTCAAAGTGAAATTATAGTTATCAACATTTACTAGTGGAAACAAGTAATTTTGTCCCGATCTACCACTAAACCCGTCATCTCCGTCTTTTTCTTAGTGTTTGAGAAGGCTGCAGTAACATCTCGCGCTATTTGGATAAGCATCAGCATACACAAGTAACATATGGCTTTTGTTCCAGTAAGCACAAGTCGTGCTTTATATAGCTTCCCACATAATCGTCTCCAAAGTAATGTTGAAAAGGTCGCACGATAGGTTGTCGAAAGCCTCATTTGGTATAAAACAACTTAAAAAAATGTTAGCCTACCTTTACTTAACACTTCGTGCCAGTTACTGCTATGGCACTGAAATGTCTTGGCAAAAAATTGTGATAGAATTGGAAGCAGTAAGCAATTTTACCGCTTAAGACAGAACTTTTTTTACGATCGATAAATTTTTACAAGCATACGAGTATATAGTGAAAGCAGAAAGATGGCTTGCTGTTTTACCTATTCTGAAGCTATAAAATATTACTGATTACTTATTTAATGGGTGATTTCGCATCACCTCAAATCGCATGAAAAATCCGACTTTGATCAGAGCTTATGCTCTTTCAAAATGATGGATCTTACATTAGGAGTCTTACGTGAGCACTTACTGTAGTGTGAAATTTTAGTCTGTTTCGATTCCGCTGTAGATTTGGCAGATCTAAAGCTAAAGTTATATAAATTCCACCCGGGATGAATATAGTAGACATTTCACCAAATCATTTTTAACAATCGATGTATGCTTAGTATCAATTTATTGATCTCAAATGACGCTGCTTGGAGGCCATCAGTGCCCGTAGCTTTGCTGTTCTTAAATCACGATTTAACTTTGTCTCGATACTCGACAATCTATGCCTATAATTGGTATGACTTCTTTACTTTTACTTCACTTTAGAAATAACAATTTGTACAAGTGTTTTTTCAATATTTATTGCATACTTTGCACACCCAAAGTCAGGTTTTTATTTTTAATTTCCGTACAACAAATTAACGCCTAACACCGACTTTTATGTATTGCTTACTTTTTCTATACCTTTCCATACGTTCACTTTTCTGATCCTTCCACAGCTGTTGCTTTCATTTAAAAGGAAGTTTGTCTCTCTATTCTTCTCCTTACATCGTTCCTCCGCAATACAATTAGTTGCAACATGACCGATGTACGTAAGCCAAGTTGATTCGTATATATCCTTATTTGATCTGCACAGGACCCCCTTCCATTTCCACAAATATAAAATAACTATTTCACACATTCATGCATGAGAACTGATTGCAATTGTTAGTTAAATTATTACTGAACCACATTGAGGGCTAAAGCATTTTCCTATTGCCTACTAATTTGCATAAATCGTTATTATAGTTAACCTCAACGATTCAATTCGATCAATTGATTATATCCTTCCCAAGTTAATAGTATATTTCAAACCTTTTACAACAGTCATTTTTCTCACCGTTACTTTTTCACACAAATCTCATGATTTATAGCCTGAAATCTCATCAATTGTACTCCACATAAAAACCACAGGAAAGGAGGAAAAAAAGCAAAAGATGATAACTTTATGGCTTTTAACCATATGAGGTCATTAATTTTACTGGCAACCATAAAAATTATATACAAATTTTGTGTCTTATCACCATCCCCAGGACATCTTGCATAAACTACCAATTCATAATTTACACGTTTCCACAAGATGCATTTGACACGTTTTTACAACGAAATGCCAAAAAATACTGATGCAGGGACCTACAGCGACTGCCCCCACACCCCGGCGATTACCCTTATCCACATTGCAAGGGACAAGTCACCGTCACACTGCCACCGCTCGGTCAAAACCATATGCAATTTCTCAATATTCCTCACAACAAAAAAAAAACGAAATGAAAAGAAACATGGAAACTACAAAACTTATTTATTGACCGCAAAGACCAAACCATAGAATATTACGAGAATACTTGAACAGATCATGCCGTACAACACTGAAGTCCCATATGTCCGTCCTTTCCTCCATGTCCATTCCTCTTTCCCTCCATATATAGTCATATTCATTCGGGTACAACTTCAAACAAAATATCGATGTCCGGCATTGAATGTGGCCAAGGAATGTATGAATGTGTTGCAATTTTAACACAAAATTACCATATTTTGATTTAATGCCAATACATGAAAAAAAGGACGAATATAAACCGTCCATCCCGGCAATGCCATTCGAACCTGTATCCTTATCATCCTTTACCACACAGCCAAAGTTCAATGGTGGAATCCAGGTTGGGTTGAAGAAAACAGCAGCACTCATTCGAGCATCAACGAGTAATAACTTGTGGTATTTTTCTGAGGTTACATCGCATACAAATTTTACAGTTCTTCTGTTCCTTATGCTTTTTATCCTTTCCCTCTGGCAAACGGAAGTAAGTGTCTGTCGGTTTGCTCATGTGAGACCAAGGCAAGAGGCAGCGGCAACAGCCACAGAATGGCAGCGTGAAAATATCTACGATTTTGAATGGTAACTCTAACTAACGGGAAGTGCATAATGGAACCACGTAAAAAGCTCATATTGAATCTGGAAATTTATGATGGTTTATTTGGTCAATTTGGAAATTGTATTGAATTTGCTGCAACGAGTACCTAATATCGCAACGTTTACAAATTATTTATGTAATGTTTTGCTAGTTTTTTTTTTCAAGCCAAATGATTATAAAATGTTTTGTGGAAAATTGTTTACAGATGATAACGATATAATAAATGGGTTTGGAATCAAAGCAAATGAAAAAAGAAAAACACAACAAAACAGGATGTGAATTTGGCATCTTAACAAAGATAAGTTAGAAGCTTTGGCTTACATTTAAATGTTAGGAGTCATGATATTATTCATTCTACGGTGAGTCATTGGATGTTTTAACAACAACGTGTTTGATCAAAGCGGGAGGTATGAAATCATAACAAACTTTAACTCCACTTGGAATGCAAAGATTTGTAATTGATTGCACCTATTCTACAAGTATTGCCACATTCTTATAAGGTTTGAGCCTTAACAATCTAAAATCAGACATGCTTGTACGGCCCCGCTTATACTCAGTTCGTCAATATTTTACTGGTAATAATCACCACTCCCGCTTTCGTAACCGACATTCGCTATTCTTTTAATATATTTCCATAATAATATGTTTTAAAAAATGCTTGCGCCGTCATTGCACATCATTATACTGTTCAATATAATGTTGTTCCTAATCAAACTATACTAAACTTTTGAAAATTTATCATTTTTATCCAATACTTGGTCACAACCTAAAAACGGAAGGCTTAAAATTGGATGTACACCAAAAGCTTTAGAGTGGCGACGCATATTCATTTTGCCAAAAGGCATTAGAGGTTGATCATTTAAAAAGAACGTTCATTAACGTCTTTAACTCAAGTTAACATCGATAAAGTGAAGGACATGATTGCTGAAAATCATCATTTAAGTTTAAAAGTGATAACCGCTGAACTTTCAATGCCTTGCGAATCATTTCGTGGCATTTTAGATGATTGTTTAGATATGAGATACGTTGACGATCACCAAGTTCTGTAAGACCAACATTTTCTTCAAAAGTTCGATTGTGTAAAGATTTAATTTCGTCCTCACATGCACAGGACACTGGTGATGGGACAAACCTATAACGAATTTGACATGCTTACTAGGCAACAAACTTCGGAATGGCTGCTTTCAACTGAAAACCGAAATCAAAAAACTGTAGCAAAATTAATCAAAAGTCGACTGCTTTCTAAGATTATAGCGATGTTGTGCACTTGAAATTCTTGCCAACATGTCAGACGGTAAATGAAAAATATTAGCTGAAAAATGTTATGAAGTATTTAAGAGAGCAAATTTCTGAAAAAAGACTAGATTTATGAAAAAATAACTCATGGATCCTTCACCTCCATAAAGCTCCTTCTCACAAGACTTTCATTGTGGACGAACTTCCTGCCAAAAACTCAACGAATATCATCAAACAGTCATCATAATCACTTGATATGGCACCGGCTGACTTTGTTTTCTTTCCAAAACTTAAATTACTTTTTCGAGATATCCGTTTTCAGTTGAAATAAGATATAAGAGATAATTCGCAATAAGAATTAAAGTCTTTCCCGGAAAATACGTTTGAAAAATGTTTTAATGATTGGATAATTTGCTGGAATAAGTGGGATAAAAAATTGAAAGAATCATAAATATTTTGTGTTTTGTTGACCAATTCCTGGTACTTTTTCGGCTGGCTATATATCTCTCGCAAAAAATTGCTTTCCACAGTAACATTGACAGTGTAAGAATATGTCGACTTAACTCCTTTTTGCAATGAAATATCCGTTGAAACATGTTTTTAGTATTTTTAAATAATTATGCTCACAATTACAGCGAAATGGATTACAAAATACCTAAACGGAGACAGTTTCTTGTACGTCAGTTTACCACGTAAATTGTTTTAATTATAAAATGGCAATAAGTTAAGGAAAAGAGGAAAAGACTGTACAAAAATTATTTCCCAAATGTCTGTTTAGTTCTTATGCGAGCTGCGTTTTTTGCAGCCCAAATTTTGCCCAGTTATTGTCGACTATTCGCCATATAATAGGAGATGTTAAAAACCAATTTTCTTCAGTCTCTGAATTTTGTTGAGAAACGCCATCATAAATGGGTCTGTGTGGACATGACAAGTCGCAATAATTTTCACTCCATGTTCATGGAACTCATCACAGTTCATGTTCAGAGTGTCGTGTGATTTCTTACATTTCCAAAACCGCCCCTGCCGCTCTGAGGCACGCTTTTTTAATTAAAAACAAAATCTATGCGTAAACTAAAAGCCATTCCGTAAAGAGACTGTAAGAAGATTGAAGATTAGCTTCAAATGGAACCTAGGAAGACAAGCAAATAAACTGTGATGAATTTACAATAACTTCGTGTTTTACTCAGGAAAAATTAATTATTTTTGGAAAAAAAAACTCAATATTTCATACTCAAATTGATGTTAGTAAGTAATAGTAGTTTTCAACGATGTAGTTCAAACAACAACGCGTTTAAAATCCTTCTCTCAAAACTTTCTTATTTTTGATGAAGATATTGAGCTCCAAAAACAAATTGCTTAATTGAAAGCAAACTTTTAGGTGATATCAAAATATTCATTATATTGCTGGTTGGAAAGCAATTAGAAATTTGTGGCAGTCAAGTTCAAAAATATCAATGTTTTTGTCGGAATTGCCATTACTAAACACCTCATGAATCCAAAAAATCATAAATTTATTAAACGGTTTATTACGTTAGTTCGGAAAAACGATTTTCGTCTTAAAAAATGCATGTACTGCCACGGTTAACTTCAGGCATTTGTTATTTTTTTTACTATTAAATAAAAAACCAGATATTTATAAAAATGTCAATAAAATCTATCATTCGATACTTTCAACACCTTTTGGATTTGATAATGAAATGAAATTCGGCTAACGAGACTGCTCCCTCACATATTACATGATAAATTACATTTCTAATAATAAATAATTCAATATCTTCACCCGAAGTAATATATCGGCCCAATTTGCCAAGAATTTTTTTCCTTAAAAAAATATTTAGTAAATTTCTTCAAATATTTGTCTACACGCTGATGTGACCGCTGCTCAAGAAATGTATATGATAAATATGAAGTATTGTAACTCGTATGCATTCGAGGTAATTTAAACTTATGCCTTGATTATTATAAAAAAAAACAACTTGTAAATTATTCGAAATAGCTATTCAATATTTGTTAACCGTCTTGTAAAATTATAATATTTGTTTTTCAAGTTCTTCATAATTTTGTTGAGGTAATTTAATTATATGGTCGAGCTAATCTTAACATTTTTTGCTGAAGTAATTTTTTTATTTTTATGTTAAATATAGGCGCTAAATTGTTGTTTCGCCCTTTGAATGCTATTAATAAAATAAGGAAAAGTTTTTGAAAATTATAGTTTTACACGTTTCAATTTTTAATAATATTGAAATAGTGCCTAACTGCATTTATTACTGTTGAGTTGCTATGCTAGATGGAATACCAGCTATGGGAGACTGCACTTTACAAAGTTACTGCCCAACTTGATAAGGAAGCTAGATTGAAAAAAAAAAAATGGAGAAACATCATAAAATAATTGGGTCCACATCCTTGAAGCCTAAATACATGGCAGCACATCCCAAAATGACATGTTTTTGTATTCTGTATATTGAACAAGAATACATTTTCATTTTGCAATCGGACTATGTTGTCCTGGAGCGTATCTTCTTTCCGCCAATAACTTCTGCAAAATGATAAGTGGTGGTAAGTAAATCATATGCATTCCATAAAGTTTAATGTCAAAAAGTTAAACAACATCTTCCTCAATGTAATCAAAACGTTATTCATGAATACGTTTTATAGAAATATGCGGTAGGCATGTATTTTCGAATTAAACAAATTAATATCTGGAACTTAGCACTTATGCATGTTTGAATGCCACTCTACTATTACTGTTTAATAACTACATTATAATTACATAATAAAAATAAATACATAAATATATAAATAATAAATAAAAATTAAAAAATATGCATAAAACTATTAGCGTATGAGTAATATAAATACTCATACTATGAATTTTACAAAATAATTCATATTAATCATACGTTATGAAAAGTATTCAACCCCTTTTACTGTTAAGTTCACAGTACGAATTGCAATAACAGTTTGCTGAATGTTGCCAATATAGCCTTCCAACGCATCAGAATTTCCCCTGTACGAGATAAACAACAGATTATGTTATTTTAGGGAAAACATTACTCAAATGTTACGATATTCATACCCCAACATTCGCCAACTAAAAGCTTTCAGTATGTTAAACGTAACTACGATACAAATGTTATCGAAAAAGCAAATGTAAAACATGAAAAAGTATCGTAAAATTGAGTTTGTTAAACTGTAAAAGCTTATGATAGAACTGAATTGGACTGAAATTAAGTTTGTTAAACTGTAAAAGTTTATAGTAGAACTGAATTTAACAGAATTCGTTAATTTAAGTCAACAAGTTTAAGTAAACACGTTGACTTCAGAAGTCACAGCATCGTTTATGTAACGTTTATATTCCTTCAACCATTACTTTAAGTTAAAGAACTGAAAAATATCACAGTATTAAACATACTGATAATATTATTAAATGAGGAATACTTTCGTATCGCTTCCCGAAATATTATATTTACCTAAATTATTTATTCAATTTGTGTGTATTCATATGTTGACCCTTAAATTAAACACATAATTTAAGTATAATACTTCTAAAAACATTATTCAGTCTTATAAATTAAAATACATTTTTTTATAGTATTTTTTTATTTTTAGTGGATAAGCGATATTAATTATGCTGCTCCTATGCAAAAGAATAGTAGCCATGACGTTGTCGTTCTCTTTTTTTGCATTAAATCACAGCGACGAGTTCATGATGTCAACTATTCAATGGTTGACTAAAATATATATAATTTAATTGCTGAACATTTATCACTCAAGCATTGAACAATTTGTTGCTTTATCCTTCCACAGAATATGGAAATTACAATCATTACAAATAAAAATTAACCTAAATTGATAGCATCAATACCAGCTCTGATGACAATTTGCATTTCCACCGGGAATTTTCAGGAATTTTTATTTTGTAATATATATATATAATATAAATAATATAATTTGTAATAATGAGAAGTTCGAAATATAGATATCATTATAGATCAATTCTCAATTGGTAATTTAAAATACTTTACCTAATCCGTTATCCGATCGATAAATATTTTTCATAAGTGTAATGATGGCAGCACAGCCACCGAGAACCGATAATTTCTATCAATTTACTGAAACAACAAATTTCTCTGCAGGTACCAGAATGGGTGTTCCAATGCCGTTAACTTTCAACTTAACTTGACTGATATGATGTTGAAATATAAATTACATCGGCCATTCGTATAGGAGGTATCACAAGAGGCTTGGTTTTTTGATAGCTTTTTCTCAAGTTTTATTGAGAATTAAAAAATAACATAATAGACAAAACTCTTGGCTATCGTTGCGAACTAATTACAACCTGCGGAGAAAGAACTCATTTTCGGGAAATTCGTCAATTTGTATGCGAATTACTGGAAGGGGTGTGGCAAATGCTCTCCGTTTTCATTCCGAGACTTTATTTTGACAAACCCGGTGACCCGGCGCAAATAGTGTCCAGGCAAGGACTGACGTTGAGAAGGTTTTGCTGTTTGTTTAGTGGGGTTGACAGGGAATCACTACTATTATCAGCTGATGCTTTATAGCCAAACTCATAATTCAAACCTATATTAATAACAGTTGTACCGTATAAAAGAAGCATTTGCCCAGAAGTGGCCAACTTACGTTCAATCAAGACAACATCTGGCCACACATATCGATAGTAACTCAGCAGAAGTTCCGCGAATTTAGGTGGGAGATTCCTATGCATCCATCTTATAGTCCATATCTGACACCAAGTGATTACCACCTATTTCTGTCTATGACAAAAGACATTGCTGGTAAAAAAAAAAAAAATCCAGTTCAAGAGAAGCTTGTGGAAATCAACTACCCCAGTTTTTTGCCAATAGAGACGAGGGTTTCATAATGGAACAGCTTAAAGGAATTACCTTCAAAATAGCAACAAAGTATAGAACAAAACTGGGCACATTTGCCCTAAATCGCATCATTTCAACTATTCCAAATAAATAAATATTGAATTTGGATAAATATTATTGGATTTGTCTTTACTTTATATTTATATATTATTTATATTTATATTATATGCGTTACAGAAATGCTATACCTATAAAATGTGTGCAATTCGCTTCAAATTTCAACCAATGGCCAAAGAAATAAACTTATCATTAAGAGTTCCTAATTTTCTACAAGGTATTTTTCAATAAATTATGGGAAAGCTGGAAACGAAACTATCAAATTCCTATGAGCAAATTCCTTACATGCATTCTCTAATTCCTGTCTAAAAGTTTATCTATTTAATGATAGAATTAGCCAAATCTTGAGTCTTATTATCAATAACAGAAGCAACACCTCTGTTCGAGATTACTTACCTATCAATCTAAACAATTTTTTTAATTTCTTCATTAGTAAAAATCCGCGGTATGTACTGCAGAATTCAAATTCAAACACTTAATTGATTCACCTTCAATTTCCCCTAACAACACCCAAAATTTAAATGGTCCTAAAATCATATTTTTTTCCTTCTCCCTTCTATTTCTACTGAGAGCCCAGTGAAATCAAATGCTATCAACAAATGACAAACATTCCAGTTTACCTACATGTGTGTGTGTACATACATTTCAATACATCTGCATGAATGACATCACTAAATATACGAATGCAAACACACAAAAGTACAACAAAATTATGCGCTGCGACAACTATACGCATTGGGGAGTTCCTTATAAAAAAACGGAACCAAAATCAAACAACACTATGCTGAATACGGCAAACGCGCACTAAGTGAACAATATAATTGAAACACACTCACCTACATTACAGGCACTAGAGATGTCTGATGGGCGAAAAGCAAAAAAAGGACATGTGAGTTTCTACTCTCCCGCGCAAAAAAAAAAAAAGAGACGACCTCACTTACTTGAAAAAAAAATGCCAAAAACAATATAAAACATAATAATAAACTAAACCAATGCCAAACCTGATGTTAAACAGAAACCCATACGAAAAGCTGAACAAAGTGAATGGAGAACAATGAGCAAAGTATGACGAGGGCCAACATATCTTTAGCACACATTTTCCCATTGGGAAATATCCCAAACATACACGCATACACTCGCGTGAAAAGCAACAGAAACAGCATTCGGCCACACATCCTTGTATTTCGTTTCGTTTCATTTCATTTCTTTAACACTAAATCACATGATAGTGGTGGTGGCGTTGATGTTCTTGTTGTTGTTTTGCTGTTGTTATTCTGTTATTGGATGGTGTTTCGCCTTTGTGCGACTTCCATTTGTCTAATTGGAAATTATGTTCGCCTGATGAAATCGAAGAGTGACAGCGCACACTTGTGTAAGTTACGCTGCGTGTTGTATGCATGTGCACATGTACACTCACGCATACACATGTACACACAGTATACGCGCAAGGATAACGCAGGTGTTTGATAAAACAACAACCATGATGTCCCATGGATTAGTCGTTGCTTTGGGATTTTATTACAAATATTTTAGGCTGATGGAGGGATAGTCCTCCGCTGATTGTGTTTTTGTACGTTCGCCCGTGGGAATGTAACCCACAAGGAAGCGTTAAAAGTACCAAGTTTGTTATGATCAAATATTTTTCACGTCTTTTATAATCAATGGAACTATGTATTTCCGGCTATTCAATAGAACACTATGTCTGTGCTTACAAGAAAAAAACCCGGTTTTTATAATTTTGGGATATCAAACTTTTCTCAAAAAATAGATGTTATGATGATTTGTAATAACTTTCGCAATACATAGAATTTCGAAATCACGCTTAGACGATAACACTTGTCTTAAGGCCATAAATAATAGTACTAATTTTGTTATCACGTTTCTTAGTACATGAATATTTAGAATACACTACGTATATTCAATAATCGTTGTTTTAAAAAATTAATGTAACTTGTAAACTTCATTTAATACCGAAGTGAGGATTAAGCGTAAATATGTATGTATCAAGATTAGTACTATTTTAATAATGAGTTAACTCAACTTTGAAGTAACTCTACACAAGTTCTTTCTTCATTGCAACCAAATTTTGTTATAAACAATGTCAATGTAAAGTAATTATGGTATTCAGAT
Organism: Philornis downsi; assembly: GCA_019455685.1. Classification (NCBI taxonomy): domain Eukaryota; kingdom Metazoa; phylum Arthropoda; class Insecta; order Diptera; family Muscidae; genus Philornis; species Philornis downsi. The sequence goes on from JAHXMU010000079.1 coordinate 2,405,928, forward strand.
AGTATTCTAGAATAAGGGAGAGAAAATGACAAGTTATCTCATCAACTGATGATTCCGACGATGACTCTAGAATGCTAGGTCTGTTTTGATTAAGTTTGTTTCAAGCCTTTCTATGTCAATTGAGGTATTTGGACTGTAAAAAAACCAGCCGATTCAACAAAGAAGACACAAAAAGTGAAGAAAATTTTTCTTTATTTTTCAACATAATCTCCTTTTAGCTCGATTCGCCTTTTTCGGCGATATTCAATAGTTTCTATGCCTCTTAAGTTTCTACCTCCTTAAAATAGTCATTAACCGCAGACCCGATTTCTTCATTGTAAGCAAATCTTTCAGCACCAAACCATTTTTTCAAATTTGGAAATAGAAAATAGTCCAAATTAATTCCAACTTTAATTCATTAATCACAATAGTGGATATGTGAATTTGATGAAACATCATTTTTTTCGCAAATGGCGTCTTTTTCCATAATTTCATTACCTAAAAGCTGCAATATATTAACATTCACATTTTAACCGTTGATGGTTTTTCCTTTTTGAAGATAAAGAATACAAATAATCCCATGCGCATTCAAAAAAAAAAGCCTCCACAACCTCGCCTGCAGATGAAACCGTCTTCGCTTTCTTTGGACACGATTCACCCATTTCAGTCCACTACTTTGACTGTTCCTTTGTCTCAGGTGGGCCCATGTCTCATCCATGGTTGTAAATCGACGCAAAAATTCAGCGTTGTTGTGGTGAAACATCGCCAAACACTCTACCGAAACATCTTCACGACACTATTTATGCTCCATTGAAAGCAAGCGCAGCACCCATCTTGCGCACAGCTTTCTCATCTTCAAATCTTTGGCCAATATACGATGTATAGCACTTTTCATTTCAGCTAGCTCAGGCACCTTCAGCCGACTATCATGCAATATACATCAAGCGTTTCGTACATTCATTTCTTAGGATGGAAATAGATTGCGTTGTCACATCCTCTCTGGTTATTCCCATATAAATTTATCAATTTACCGAAATGTAATCTTTCCTCAGTGACATTTAATTTGTGGAATATAACTACCAAGACGTTTATTTATTGTACTGTTTCATAACGCTTAGGATAATATCTACAAATTGTCTGATTAATCACTCGATTTTCCTATACATATATTCTTAGGCGAATATTTTATTTTCAGTTGCACTAAAGTGAACAATATTTGACATATATCAAGCGTTTGATAAACTCGACTCATGGGATGGTAAAGGACTGCATAGCCTTATTCACTGCGGCACATTTCTTATTAATTAGACTATTTTGCGTAATTGGATTTTTTCTGCCTTTCTTGGTACATCCCATACAAGTGACCTAATTTAACCCATATATTCGTAGATTTATATCTTTCCCTCAGTTTTTGTGATGTTTGATGTACAGAAATGCTGATGTTTTTTAGTTCATACAAATTGTTATTTCTTAATCCGTTTAAAAAAAATGTATTTACTTTTTAAAATAATTGAACTTATATGACCTTCACGCTTCACGGATTACCTTGTGGTTAAAATTTCTTAAAATCAGCTTCCTTCCTGTCTTCCACTTTCGCTGTAAGCGGAATCTCTATAATTATAACCACTACAGAGTGAAGCTGCTACTGCATGTGTCTATTAGATCATCCAAACTATTGGTGCCATGGTAGGCTTAGTAAAATACTGGGGCACTCTTCCGATCATTTTATAGCATATATCTCTCTATAGTAATATAATCTAAGATTTCTGGAAATAGAGTCGGAATCTACATAATATGACCCACTATGGAGAGAAGATTCTATTATACGCGCCTATTTGAACATACAAACTATTGCTGCCATTGCAGAATTAGTAAAATACTAAGCCCCTCCTCTAATCATTTTATATATCATTTCTATAGCGATCTAATCCAATTTTTCTGAAAACGATTTCGGAATATGCATATTATGACCCGCTATAGAGAGAAGGCTGCATGTGCCTATTGAAATATCCAAACTACTAGTGCTATCGTAGCCCATGGTATAAGAATATAAGGTAACGCAAATGAGAAACAAAAATATTTAGTTCTGCGCAGATGACGTCACTCGGCTTTGTGTGCTTTTGGTTTAGAATATGTGGGTATATGAATGTAAGATTATAGAGACAAATTATGCTGATATACATTTTTCTGAAATAAATCTAAATTATTTAAACAATATGCTTTGTGTAAAAGACACGAAGAAGCTTTTTATTCATTTTATAATCTTGTTTATTTTTCGTCGTTTTTGGTAGGCCGTGTTTTTAATATTTTCATTTAATTTACGTATTGTAAAATACATACGGGACCTAATTAATTCAATTAATCCAAATTATTATCACTTTTTCACTTAAATTCACTGTTGTTTAACGTTCTGCCTAGCCGAGTGACGTCATTCCCTTCTTTTTTTACATTTCTCAAGAATAACGGACCTGCGCAATGCGTAATCTCTTTATATCATTCTTGATCGTAGCCTAAGTAAAATATGTAGTATGTGAGTGTAATTTCTCTAAGTGTATATTCTAGAAAAATCATCAAATCCGCTCCCAGAACATTCAAGTACGATATATGTAATCTCTTTCTCTCTTTGTCTGTGGACTTTTCTTGAATTACTTTTACGACAGTAAGTTATGTTTGTTCTTCTCACTCCCATTATATAGTCTATTGTTATCTCCTTTTCACTTGTTATGTAAATAAGAATATTTTATAATAAGTCATTTTAGTATAAATAGAGAAACTTCATACTTTTGAAGGGATTAATAAAGTTGACGTTGATGTGGAAACACGCTCCACGATACTAGGAGACTCTTTCGATCATTTCATAGCATATATCTTTCTAGAGCAGTCTAATCCAAACTTTCTAAAAACAGTGTTGGAATCTGCATATTATGACCTTTTCGAAATATTGTTTGAGCTACTATAAAACACCTTCTTTTGCCAAAGAATCATAATTTGGCGGTTTGTATTGCAAATATTGGAAAATAACCGTGATTACAATACTTTATTAACTAACGACATCAATTACTCAAATTTTCGTAATAGTTATAGTCATATTAAAAATAATACATGACATGTAGTATAAAACATGCTTTTGAAAGATCTATGAGCACAAACCAATGGCTTTCCATACAGAAATGACAATTGGTTTCTAATCGAAAATATTATATTAATTTCAGATTATGAATAAATATCATGTAATGTTTTTCTTATTATTTTTTTCTTTTTTTCAATATTAATTATTAAGCATTCGTATTTATCCCTCATTTCCTTCCACACTCTGTCATTCTATCCATTACATTGTCATCAGAACAGGATATATTAATATAAGTGCTGTAATATCCATTTACATTTACCTCACGGTAACCTACACTTGTGGGACATTAAACGTGTCTGAGTGATTCTTTTGTTGTTGTATCTGTGTGAATATTTATGACGTTGAGTATCTGTATAATTCACATGAACGTACATTTTGCATATTAAGTACAATATCAAGCAAAGTGGATTGCTCCATTTTTCCATATGAATGCATTTCGATGTCAACGTGTGATGGCGAAAGGGAAACTTAATGTCCTTTTCCTCCAATGCATGTCATGTGTAGTAGGAAAAGAAGAGTTAATTTTGACATCAATAACAATAAACGTTAGGGTAAGTTGTCAGACTAGCTGAGAATCACACTTCCTTCAGGAGAGTGTAGACAATAAATAGTAGCAACAATAGTTGAGTTTACAATGCAGTAGGAAAAGCTTATTAACTAAAATGATTGAGTTTATGCGGAATATACCGGTGTCCCATAATTTAGATTCAATAAAATGGATGTAAACGATATATAGTGATGCCGCATTCGGTTTGTTGTTTAATTAAATTTTATATATAATGATGCTAAGCATTAGACATATGAAAAACTCTTCAAAATCATTTGATTCAACGATTGATTTCGACTGTTATACCTTCATTAGAAGGAATGAAGATACATATACCTATATAATGGGTTATCTATTTAGTGATTTAAAAACTTGCCAGTCTGGCAAGACTGTCAGTTGTTAAGTACCTGTCATCTGAAATGTTATTTATTTAGTGAAAGCTAGCAATTTATAAATATGGATTGGTTAACAACCGAAGAATACGTAGAAATAGTTAAAACTTACTACAAAAGTGGTGATTCATTTATGGTCGTCATAATTGATCTAATGTGGAAAAATTGGCAAAATTATAAAGAGCTTTGAAGAGACTAAAAGCATTACATATCGAGCCTGTGCATCATACAAAACATCGCTTCTTTTTGTGAAAGTATGGCGAATAATCTGAATTTTAATTCAGAGCACTATGGCCATATAATATTCGACTCTTTTTGTCCTGCAATTAAAGATTATGAACTAGACAACATGTGGTTTCAATGTGGCCGATGTGTGTGGCCACACAACACTACTGATTTTAGCTTTATTGCATAAGAAGTTTCCAGAAAATGTAATTTCATGTTTTGGTGGCGCCAATTGGCCACCACGATCATAAGATTTGACGCCCTTAGACTTTTCTTGTAGACTGCATTAAAGACCGTGTTTACGCGGATAATCTTCAAACGTTTGAAAATCAATATTCGTCAAATTAGCGCAGAGATACAGTCCGATATGTGGAAAAAAGTGGTCGAAAACTACCTAAAAAGAGTATAGAAACCAATCTGGAGGCGCTCATTTAAATGCCATTGTATTTCGTACCTAATGGCAAGATCGAAGCATTATAATCAAATAAAAGTTTTATCGAAATTATAGCTTTAAGTGTGTTTTATTTAACATTACTTTTGAAACCGAAAAATTGATAACCCGGTATTATTCGATGAGGCAAAAATATAACACCCAGAAGGAAGCATTCAGAGTATGATTAGTCTTATGACCAAGATCGAATTTTTAAGTCGACTAAACGATGTGGCCGATCGCTGCGCGCTGGTTAGTGAACACGCCTATCGTTCGCATGATAGCATTTTCGACACCGCATACAGCCATCTATCATTATTTGAGCATCGTGACCGATTCAATGTTTCTGAAGAGCACTTCGTTTAGTCGAGTAATCGACGCATCTTGTGAATGCTTCTCAAACTGTGACGTTCGGTATTGCTGGTAATCTGTAGGTCCCGTTAGTGAGTCTAAAAACAGAATGCATGTAAGCTCACTGAATGTGAGAAGCTCTCCTATGTTTTATCATGAGATGCAAGGGAATTTGTTTGGGTTTTTTTTTTTTTTTTTTTTTTTTTTTTTTTTTTTTTTGTCGTCTGACTGGTAGGCGTAAAATATTATAAGTCTTTATGAATCTTTTTAAAATCCAACACATTGTAATATTTTCCAAAATCGTGGCGGGAAATTTACAATGAGCTATGCTGACCCACCCCTTCAGTATCTCACATGCAAATTGTCCGATTTTCCGAAATACACTTTTTCTGTTATAATTTCTAATTCTTTGACTACAATAACCTAGATTCGTATCCACTGTGCTGCTTTGTAATGCTCTGTCGCATTTGAAAAGATCATACTAACAACCACGCCCCTTTTTTTTAGGTTCATAACTTTTACTTCCTTGTACTAAACGCAGCCAAATTTTGTACTCGTTCAGCGTTTTTTTTTTTTTTTTGTAAAGCATGATGTAAGAATAAAAATAGGACCCATTTTCATGACTCTTCTAACAGCACCCACTCGAATTTTCTACTCAAATGTTTAATTAGAAAGTGCAAATTGAGAAAAATCTACCAAGTAATTTAGGTAAAACGATAAATATGGAAGGTACAAATTATCGCTTTACCCATACGCAGAGTGGGATAAATTATTATATGGGAGGTACAATTTATCCTTTTACCCATATATTTTTACCTTCATATCTTTCAAGCAGTTGCACGGAATTCTGAAAAATTCGCATACAACGTGCGTTCAATAAACTTAGTTTTGAGCGTCAATATGAACGAGTTTGCCCCTTCCCTACTGGTATGTTCCATACAAATCGTCAATTTAGCCCATATACTCGAATTCTAAAGTTCATAACTTTTATCCAGTTGTTGCAAATTCATTCAGATTTATTACACGCTTAACGTTTCCTAGCTTAAAGTACGAAAATTTGACGCATTATCTCTTATTCCCTCTCGCCTCTTTAGCTTTTCTAATTGTGTGTCAAGAGAACTTGGTAAGAACTTATTGATTTGTTTTGCCCCTCCTGACTCAACGATACGTTTTTGCACTAAATTGAAGCTGAAATTTCTGTTTTGGATTTTATTTATATTCGCAAATTGGATGTCACCCTGTGACATGTGTGGTTTATGTCTGTGACAAGTTGTTATATGTGTGAGCCTGTTTTAGTTAAGTACTAAAAAAAGTTGTGGCCAACGTAGTATACACTGAGCAAAATGTACAGGCCTTTAATAAAATGCGCTACACATGAATTTATGTCGCTCACATTAGTCGTATCTACGAATCACGCGTGCAACCAAATATAAATATATAAGAATATAAGAATATATAAGAATATAATAGTATATAAGAATATAATAGTATATAAGAATATGTAAGTATATAAGAATATAAGTATTAAACTCCAAAAATGAAAAAAAAGTCGAAAACCAGCTGCATATAACTTGTGATAGTACTAATTTTTTCGAAATGACACTTGCATGTGGATTAAGTGAACTAATTGAAAAATTTTATATAGTCGAATGGTCTTCAAAAGCCTATGTGGATTTAAGCACGGCGGATGAACCGGTGTTGAAAGCGGTATGGTGGATTGGCTACTTGGTCTATGGATCAAAAATGCCTCAAAGACATAAATAGGCTAAGTCCACTTTGAGAAAATTAGTTCGGTAATAGAAAGCTTGCCAATAAGGCGACTGCATCCACCTATTGAATGCAACACTTTTCCAACAATTTTTCTATTTGCTTGCCAATTAAACGCAATATATAGTGTGAGTAGATAGATGCTAAAGAAAATCTTTCCAACTTCCCGACTTTTTTTAGGATCGCCTAATTCGTGGCAGATGGTAATTATTTCCACCTGTATATCTGCTGGCAGAATAATTTATTGGCTAGTTTACACCGAATAAATCTGTCTATACCTCAAAGTGGTCGAAGTAGTCAAGTGTCCTAGACATAAAGAAATCGCTTTGTAAGCCCACAAAACCAAAAGAACCCAGCTTAGGGAATACTACTAGTACATGTGCATGTGGGCCATATCTTAAGGCTAAACTTGGGCAATAAAACAACCAAGACAGATAACAAGGAATGAGGGATGAGAGTTATTCTAATATGTGGGAACTATATCAAAATGCGGATAAATGTGACCTTTAAATGATTTCTTATGTACGCTGATTTAATTAATATCAACAATTTTGAATTTATTCCACTCAAATTTGCAGTTCGAGCCCTTTCCTTTGGTCAAAAATAGCTGTGTAAAAGCTTTTGTTGCTTTGCGATAGTAGTGTGACCAGCAATTTCGTTTCGAGCTAACTTTTGGCACCTATTCAACTAATGGTTTATTCACTCGTTCAAATTCAATTTTAATATTTTTAACTTCAAAGTTTCAGACAAACGGAATAAATATCATGGGGTGATCACAAGATATATTTTATACATGAACTTTGATCTTTTTAATTTCAAAGTTTAATGTTTAGGTAGATGGGATATATATCGTCAGTAATAGATCAGAGTGGTTACAAGATATGTAGGAAAAATTGGTTTTTGTCATCCTATCTACTAGGGGAACTCTCTCTAGAACGACTCCATTTTAGCAACAAAGTTTCTCTTCATATTAAAATCTTAACTCTTCGTCCAGAAAACAAGTTCTTAACTCATTTTACAAAAATATTGACGAAATTTGATATCATTCAGTTTTTCGTTTTCTAAAGCTAATATACTTAGTAGTATTTAGAATTTTTCAGTTTACATCGTGGTGGATTTCTTAAAATCCTATTAGAAAAACAAATCATAAAAGTCAACCACCGATTTAAAAAATACATCATTTAACCAACAGACTTCCGTTTTTCTCCACTTCAAAATCGCAAATGATTAGTATTATGAAGGTTAAGCTAAAAAGGGGGGAGGCATATATTTTAGCCTAGAGATAGAAAATTCAAAATAGGTTATTCGTGACCAGATCAATAATGGACGCATACAAATATCCACTTCAGAGCGGTCGTTAAGCATTAAATACGACCAATTAGACTAGCCCTAAGAAAGCCCCTTGTTCGCAAGAAATGCCCCTCATCTACAAAATAAGGTTAAGTGCTTTCTGGAAAACTCTTCTTCATCACCTGTTCCTAAGAGTAATTAAAACGAGTGCAGGATTTTGGATTTTTTATATGTTTTTTTGTTTTCTTTATTTAGTTATAAAACTACATGTTATCTCATTTGGTATGATACTAAAACATACACATTTTTTTCTCTTTCATTTTTTTTTTATTTATATTCTTCTTCATATTATTTTGTGTTAATATTTCTCTCTCCCCCCAAATACGATCTAAGATCGTATTCGAGAGTATTTTGTTTAGTATTCTTCATTTGTATGATCCTTTATTTGTTTGTCAATTTGTTATCATATTTACTCTTGTTTTATTATTAATATTATTTAATGTTATTTGTTATTTGTCTCTTACAATTAAATGGTTATTAATAAAGGTTATAAACTAACACGAGGGGGCAGATGATGAAGGGAACGTGGTAGGACATCAGAGATGGATGTAAAATATGAGGGTCGTCTTGGCATGTTTGGGGGGTAGATTACGGAGTTGTGGATAATATTGCTCAAAACCAGTTGATTGGACCAAAAGAAACACAAATATAAAAAAATGTTGGTATGTTTTTAAATTGTGAGGTTTAATGTACAATTCGATTTTTATTTGTTTATTAATTAAATACGCTGTTTCATTTCTTACTCATTCTCTTTTTTGGATTTTTCGATATTTTGACATAAAATCGTTATAGAAAAATTTCAATTTAGTTAGTTTTAATGAAAGTATATAAGAATTTAAAAGAAATTTTAGAAATTACTAAAATGAATAAAAACCCATTATTATTTTAGAAAAATTTACTCCTGAAAAAGGTTTAGCCGTTACTGCCTCCAAAATTTCTAGATCATCAGTAGGATAAAGTAGCTGCAAAACAATGTTTCTTAATTTTCTCCGTAAAAAATATCTGCGATGTAATATTTTTTTTTTCAAAATTACTTTAAAGTCGCTTTTTTACATAGGAAATACGCTCTTGGTGACATTTTTCGATATGAAATTTGCTTGCAGTGACATTTTTTCCATAAATGTTGTCTGCAACGACGAATTTTTTTCATAAAAGCGTCTTTATGAAAACTCGTTGCTATAGCAAATGGGTATATAACAATGTTCTATATAAAAACGAGTGCCTAAAACACAATTCTACACAAAGAGAGTCTTGAATTTTTAATGGATTCGGTAACAATTTCCTAGAATAAAAATGTCTTCAATTTCAATATATGCATAAAACGTTTTAATACAGAATATGTCTAGCTAATGTTCTGTATGGGAAAAGACTTTATGAGCAATATATGGAAAGTGTCTCCTCAGATATTTTTTAAAATAAAAGATATCTCTGTAAATAGACAAGCACAGAAAATTTTTCTGTAAAAAAATTTACCAAAAGCTTTCCTATATGAAAAGTATCTTGGTAGACACTGTAGATACTTTCCTATATGACATTTTCCTAATTGGTTCAGGTGTCTCTGTACTTTCTTATCTGGAAGTTGCTTCTGTAACCACTTTCCTATATAAATTGTCTTTGTAGGCATTTTCCATATAGAAAGAAAATGTCTTTGTAGGTACTTTCCTATATGGTAAGTGTCTCTGTAATCGCTTTTCTGTGCAGAAAGTGCTACAGTAGACACTTTCTAACATGAAAACTATCTCTGACGATAATTTTCTATATAAAAATTGTTTTTGAATACACATTTTTATGTAAAAAAAATGCATCGGAATACACTTTCATATGCGAAAGATGTGTCCATAGAAACTTTTCTATGCGCAAAGAGTATCTGTATGCAATTTCCTCTATGACCTACGTGAACATTTTTCTCTATAGAATATGTATCCATATTTAAGATGACGTTGAATATTCCATACTCTTTTCTGACAGAACCTCGGCATTATTTTCCAAGAGAATCAACAATCTTCCGAATGAATCGCTGTTCTGCTTTCCATAAGGACCATAGGTTAGTTTTCTGAAAGATTGCACTATTCGTCCTTCCAAAATGACCAATGTTTGAACTACTGAAAGAGTCTTGTTTCTTGGGTTTTTTGATGCTTTGAAAAGAAATAAAATCCGAGTTCAAATATAAGAAACGAGCTTATAACAACGTTCTACTCTTTTAAAACAAACATGATTTATTTTAATACTACCAAAGTTTCAGATTTCCAACGTTCTTTCAAAAAATCTTGCTTTCAATTGCTATTTAACATACGAAGAGGCAAAATCTAGACCTCTCGAAAAATATCATTTGGTCTTTTGAAAAAAAAAAGAAACAAAAAAACAAACATGATTTAGTCTTTTGAAGCAACCAATATTTGGAATTTCTAGAGGTCTTTTGAAAGCTTCACTATTCGGTTCCCCAAAAAAACATATTGAAAACAATTTGGAATTCTGAGAAGATAATATGTCGTCATTTTGAAGAAGAATCACAATGAGATCGTCTGAAAGAATCACAATTTGGTCATTGACTTGATCTTTTGAAAATGTAACTTGATGTTTCTAAAAAAGCATCATTTGGTTTTTCTAAAGAGTCACTCTTAAAAATCTTCAATCTTTTAAAAATATGGTGTTTAAAAAAATCTGCAAATTGAATTTTTTCAAAAAAAGGAACCAGATCGTTTCGATCTACTAAAACACCCATAATTGTGTATTTGTCCTCTAAAACGTCCACAATACTTTAATCTAAAAGTTGGTCTCTAAAATAGCCGAGATTAGCTCTTCTTTAAATCTAAGGGTTGATGTCTGTAAGGAAAAAAAACTTCACATTTTAAAACGACTAGATTTTATTTTGCAATTGAAAGGACCAAGTGATTTAACATTATAGAAAGCTAAAAGTTTTTCATTTGAAAGAAAGCTAGGAGTTAATTAAGAGTTGGTATTCCGAATAATCCTATAATGACATTTTTAAAGGTTTATCGTTTGTGTGAAAGAATCACGAGTTGACCGTTATAAAGTTAATAGTTTGTCATTTGAAAGCACAACAAGATTTGTCGTATTAGAAAAGTTGTTAGTTATCAGTTTAAATAATCCAAGATATTGTTATTTATGTGAAAGAACCATGAAATCGGCAATTTAGAATCGATCGTTTCAAAGAGTCACGAGTTAATATTGTAGACAGTTAATACTTTGCCGATTAAAAACACCACGCTATTCGCTAGTTTGGAATATTAATGGTTAGTAGTTTGAATGATCGAAGTTTCTTTGCTTTTTTGAAAGTGTGTAATGGTAGGTGGTTATATGAGCTGAACCTGCTATCATGCGAACAAAGACGCGCCTCGATACTCTTTTAAAATAAGCTTGCGATTCTACCTTTTCTTTAAAATGCTAAGTTGTAGAAAGTTATAAAGTAATTATTTGCAGGATGATTCTGCATTCCAAAAAAATTACGAACTTAATGCGGTTCTTTAAAATGCTAAGATTCGATAGTTTAAAAGAACCACGATTCAATCATTCAGCTAGTTAAGAATACGATTTGGCAATATAGAAAAAAAGTCCGAGGAAATTAGCTTTTCTTTTCAAAATAAAAGGTGATTTTATTAAAAAATAGTACCTTTACCGCAGAGCGGTGGAAAGCGAAGGTAACAGAAAAGAAAAGATGGGGTAAGGTGGCTTCAGTTCCGTTACTCGTTAGAATCTGCTTGGCTTTATTTAATCCAACATAGGAAAAAATGAAAACAATTTTTAACAAGGTTAAGATATCATTCATTCGATGGAAAATCAAATAACCCTCGGGGAGGAATAAAGTCACTTTTTAGTTTAAACATCTTCCTTGATCACATAATACTAAACAACTCTCAAAAACTTCTTATTACGAATCTATATTCTTTATTCAAAACATAACTGAAGAAACCAAAAATTGAAAAATCAAGAAAGTCATTTTGTTGTTCACATTCATGTGAAACAGAAGCCGCAACTTTATCATCAATTTTGCTATTATATGTGTGCACGTGTCGTAAAGCCTTCTAATCAGTTCGTTCGGCGTTCATTTACGATGTAGTGCAGAGAATTTACGATAGGTGTCGGTATAAAAAATGTGTACGATTTACAAAATGGACGTGTTCAAAGTAGCGGACTACAGCTAGTGCAAAATATAATTTAATGCATTATCATTAAGAAATTTACCACAGCAATGATTTCTAAAAGTTTATCATACAGAGTCTTCTAATTTACTATGTGGCTTAAGTCTTTCTGTAACTAAGTCTGCGCAGATGTTCCCACTGTAACAACTAAAACAAAAAAAAAACAAAAAAAAAAAAACATAAAAACATAACCTCTGACCAAATTTCTTTCAGTTGGATCTACTATTTAGAACGAATTTTGTTTTAATTTTATATTTTATTATTCGTTTTTCTTTCTCTGTTACTTATTACCATTCAAATCATTTTAACTACTATATTTAATTTGAAAAAATATTATTTTGTATATTAAAAAAAAAAAATAAAATAAAATCAATTAACAAAATAATAAAAATAATAATAATAATTTAAAACTACACACACATTTCGTAATTTTAGGTTTTAATACAAAAATATATATTATTATTCATACTAATCATCATAATTACTTAATTTTTGTTTCAACATACAGGTTTATATATATATATAACTAAAAGAAGAAGAGTGTGTTGCATTTTTTTTCCTTTTCTTTTCTTCACCAGAACTCTCATTGAAAACTTTAGCAGGATTAGTAGAGCAGCGTAGCAAAATCTAGGATGGAGGAGGAAGGATCCTCATAAGTATCATCATGTTGACCGGTTAAAAAGAGTTTCGAGGAAACAAAAACAAAAACTAATAGAAGAAATCGTGGAATTTATTGCAGGTTTATTATCGTTGTACCAGACAAGAACGGCTAGAACAAACCCGGAAATTTAAATCGAAAGAAATTGGATTCGGAATTGTTTCAAATGTAAAAACATAAAACAACTTAAAGAACGCGCAATTGGTTGGTTTCACCGATTTGTGGCCGTCTTAATCAAAGTATAAAATATTAACATCAATTGTAGAGCCATATTGCATCATATTTTGTGGAGAAGGTTGGGACGAGCAGGCGGGTGGCAGACATTGACCTTTTACGCATTCAGCAGCATCAGCATTGCAGTGTCGCATCATCAGTAAATCCAATTTCTGTTCTTGTTGTTGAGGTTTTGGGGGATTATTACTTGTTTTCCTTTACGTACGTAGTAGGGGGAAGGTGTTACGGATTTGTTTTCTGTTGTTTTGTTTTTCTTTTTTCGTTTAAATTAAAAAAATGAACACTTTTCAACTGGTGGGAATTTATATGGTTTTATTTTGGAAATCTATTGCACGCAACATGAATTTTTATGGCCATTTTTGTGCTTTAGCCTTGCCTTGGGCTTGTAGCGTTCCAAATATGATAATTGTTTGGCATTAATGGCTCCTCGCCGTTTGCTGTGAGAGTAAGATGGAAAAGGAAATCATTATTAAATACTCTAAATAGATTATGTGTATCGTATTATACTTACTCCCTTATCATTTCTACAGCTGCCTCGTACTTCAAACCCAATTCAATGAGAGCCAATGCTACCAATACGGGTGCACGGCCGAGACCAGCGACGCAGTGCACCGCTACACAGGCTTCTGGATTTTGTTGATACCTGCAAGGAACAAAAGTAATGGGGAAGCAAACTTAGTAAGACATGAATAATAACGAAATGTTATATAGAGTAGAATCATCGTAGGAAATAATTGAGAGAACAAAAATCACAGGTAATAAATGAACAACACAAAAGAGTTTACAGAAAATAGTTTGACTACAGTGGTGGCTTTGCCTAAAAGGAAGAAGAGATGGTGTTGAGAAGACATAATAACGTTAACGCAAGGGCCAGTGTCGTTAAAAAGTAAGTAAGTAAGTAAAATAAGGACACAGTAGTAAATGTCAGTAGCTTATTTGAACTAAAAACCTATAGAACCTTTTGTGGGAAAACTGGACCTGAAAATCAAAAATTGTATGCAATTTTGGGTAACGCTTTAGCTAACAGTGAAATAAATTCAGCAACAATTTGCTGATTCGGAGCGCATATCTGGTGGCGGAGATCGTTATCTGTTTGCAAATGGTGAAATTATGATCCTTTCAAAACTCAAAAGGATTAAATGGAGGTAATTGCAAACCGCTTTAGCTAACAGTGAAATAAATTCAGCAACAATATGCTGATTCGGAGCGCATATCTGGCGCCGGAGATCGTTATCTGCTTGGAAAGGGTGAAATTATGATCTTTTCAAACTTCAAAAGGATTAAATGGAGGTAATTGCAAATCTCCTTCGGTAAAAAAGCATCGAAATGTAAGAGAAACTTTATACTTATTAAATCACTCTTAAAGGGGAGATTGTGCAATGAGCAGCGGGCGAAAGCCGTTAAATAGATTCAAGGAACTGTTCTGAGCATTTCCATGCATATTTAATTCATAGTGTTACACATCACAGGATTAAATCAATAATTTATAACACCCTATAAATATTACAATGTAGAAAAATAACAAATAACTAAAATAAGTGAAATGATTGTATTGTAATATCTACAAATATCTTCTCAGTGATTGTAATATCTACGAACATTTTGTTTGTTAAAACTTAAAACGGAATTAAATTTAATGTCATTGACACAAAAGAGTTTTAATCGCATCAAATTGATTATGAATGGCAACAAGCTAAGGACTCAAATACACATTCGTGAATATAAAACAATTTTGGGTTTTGTGATAAACTGCATACGGATAATAAAATTAAAATAAAATTGAAAGTAATCGCAAATAAGAAACTAAAAAAATCACAACATACGGGAAAAAACCAAAAAAGAAAAACATATCATAAAAATTAAGAAGAAAAAGAAACGAAATATTACAACGCAGCCAGCGTACGAAACCTTACCTACGATTGGTATCTTTTGTATCACCAGTATTGCAATTTATATTGGGATTATTTAAATTTTGATCTTGTATCTTACTGATTGTGTTGTAGGTAGTAGTAGTAGTAGATGTAATATTAGTAGTAGTAGAGGAATTGGTGTTGGCTGTGGTGATGGTGGTAGTTGTGGTGTTGGTATCTGCTGTTTTATGAGATTTATGCCGAAATGAGAAACTTTTGCTTCTCATAAAGGATGCACGAGAGGAAGAGGATTTCTTACTAAAACTACAAAAGAAACCAAAAAAGAAAAAGAAAGAAGGGAAGGAAGAAGAAAAATATGAAATGAGAATCAAAATCAAGTCAAAAAGAGGCCGGCGGCAGCAAAACAAGCAAAAAGGATTATAGAGATATGAAAACGAACGAACGAACGACTTTATTACGATATTTTTTTTTTTCGTTTGACCAAAATAATATGTTAGTTTTAAAATAACGAAAAGCGAATTTAAATGATGTAGATAAGAGAGCTTGGCAAAAAAGACGTTTTTAACTGGCAATTTGGAAAAAACTGATTTGTCTGAATTTGTGGCAGCGTGAGCATTAATGCTATGAAGAATATACCTCCATTTGCATGCATATTGGATTTAATATGTATAGAACAAAACATTACACATCTTAAATAGGATACAAACTCCCAACTGCTAAAAAAATATATTTACTTTTCCTAATCAATTCCAAAATATTAAAATTTATATTTACGATTAATTTTGCCTTCTACAGACAAAAGATCTTAGTTACCAATGGAAAATGCGTTCTTCAGAAATCAATTTCACCTTATATAAACTGAGAAAAATTCTCTACTGAAAACCACTCATTTGCAATCTGAACCAATTTTTCTGTAAAAAACTCAACCAGTTATAAACGTCGAAACATTTACCTTTATATTCGAAAATAGAATTTCTGAAAAAAAAACAATCAGCTATATATTGTTTACCTCTTTAAGGACAACAACTTCTTAATAGTAGCCTCTTGGTTGTTCGCAATACTCTGTTTCATTAATATTTTATTCACTCTTTTTGTTTTTTATTTATTTATTATTTTCACTCTTTTTATTACTATTCTAAAGAACAGATTATCGAGCCTAATAGAGCCCTAACATCTGCTATAAATTAATTCTACCCTTCTACAGAAAACCAGTATATGTAGGCGGCTGTAAACTGGACTAATTTTTCTTTAGAGGGCTACAAGGAACCCATAGAGTCTACTTTTCTATAAAAATCTAACTTCAATAACAGACAGATAATAATCTATACTGAACTACAAAGGAAACTATTTTTTTATAGACATCGAACCATAACTTAAAAGCAGGTAAAAAGATTCCTGTAAAAATTCCGACTCAGTAGACTCAGTTATATATAGAAATCTGAAATCTGGACTTTTTTTCTATGAAAACTTAGACTTCCCTATAAATGGACCCTAATTTTTTATAGAAAAATAATGCCACCAAAAACAGATCTTTTTTTTATAGAAATCTATTCTCAGTTATGAACTCAATCTACCTTCTTCAGTAGTACCGTCTTCTTCCGTCTCAAACTAATTACCAGGTATATACTGAGAGTACTTTTACTGGAAATCTGGTCACATCTATAAATCTAGTCGTTATTTATGCAATAATGTAATCATCTATAAACTCCAGTTACAATTTGAGAATAATTTTCTATATAAACCTAACTTTAGTTCGCTTGGAAAACTTTATACTTCTACAAAATCTATCTTCAGCTAAAAATATTGTCTCGTTCCAAGGACACCTAAGCTTAGCAAAGATCTGCTTCAATCTTCTTTCCAAAATCTACGCTCAACCATAAAGTGAGCGTATTCTTCTGTAAGGACCAGGCCACAGCTATAAACTAAAATGCAAAATAAGCTTTAGACTGAGGCTACTTTTCTGTAGAAAACTAGACTTAGCAATAAACTAGTATCGGTTTTCAATAGAAACCTATACACAGTTAAACACTATAGAGATTTTCTAAAGTAATCAGGCTTTAATTAATGTTGATCGTACTTTAAATAAAATTGACTTCAATTATAAATTGGATTTACTTTTCTTTACAAACTAAGCACACTTCTTTTTAAAACCCTAGCTAGATCTAAAAACTGCACCTTCGTCTAATAGGAATCTAATCCTAGTTATAAACTATAAAATTTAGCTTCAGGTATACATCGCTTCTACTTTTCTATAGAATTTTCAAGAACAAAAAAACTCATTATATTTCTTTAAAGAAAATTTGTCTCAGTTGTACACTGGGACTACTTTATCAAATATCAGCTTTAACTATAGGTATAATGTGGATCCACTTTCCTATAGAAGACTAACCTCAACATAAACATATCTTACTTACA
>JAHXMU010000079.1:2439181-2451389 GCA_019455685.1 Philornis downsi
AAAAAAAAATCTAAAAACGCCTATAATGCCTCTATTTTCCTAAATTTTGAGAGAGATTACGATTGCAAAATAAATAAAAGGATCGGAAAAAATTGAATTTAAAAAAAATGGAACTTAAAAAAGAGGAATTTAAAAAAGTTGGATTTAAAAATAATTGGAATTTAAAAAAGTAGAATTTAAAAAAAAGTGTAATTTAAAAAAACGAATGAAATTTAAAAAGTTTTTCTAATAACACCTTTAAATCCTCTCCTTGTCCAAATTTTGAATATTACGAGAGATTACGATTGCAAAAAAAAAAAAAAGAATTTGAAAGAGATGGAATTTAAAAAAAGAATGAAATTAAAAAAAATATTATGATAACACTTATAATTCTTCTCATTTTCTACATTTCGAGAGATTACAATTGCAAAAAAAAGTTAGGAAAAATGGAATTTAAAAAACGATTGCAATTTAAAAAAAATTTACGATAGAACCTATAATTCCTCCCTTTTTTCTGAATTTTGAGAGAGAAAAATTGGAAAAATAAAAATTTTTATAATATATTCAAATCGAAGCTTTCATTGCGGTAAATCCAAAAACATGGAAAAATTTTAATTTTCAATTCTAATATATTTTTAACTAACATATTTTTATATGAAGTAAGCAGGAAACCAAAAGTGAAATAATATGAAATTAAATAAAAAAAAATTCTGGTGTTCATAAATTTACCGTCGAAACTAACAACGTTTTATTTGTTTAATCTAGACAATTCTTTTATTGCAGCATTTTCTTTACCGATTTTCTGATTATTTCCAAAAAACGGTAATCATTCATTCATATTTGAAGATATAAAATTATACTTTTGTGCTAGATTTGTTCAAGAGCAGCTTACATATAAACAGCATTCTAATAAAACAGATCGATCTTACTAGGGAATGAAACTTATATTTCAAATGATAATTTTGTTCTATTTTCAGACATGCCAAGTTCACATCTCGGCAATTTCGATCATGAAAAGACTAACATTTGAATAATGTATTAAATTTATTAGAGTTTTGATGAAATTAAACTGACAGATATATCACGAAATTTCTGAAATGAAGTTTTACTTGAGCACTAATTTTCTTAGGGGTCTTTGTGATTTTTTGACCAGAACAATCTCAACAAACGAGTGCGAAATTGCTTGGTAGTGTGCTTTATTATTTTCATGAAAAGTTTCCAGTTTTCCAGTTTCCTATAAACGAAGATAAGTGATCACTTCTAACTTTGGGGTTATCTCAAGAATACGATTCAATAAGCCAAAGACAAATCAAAAATTGAAGGACTTAATAAGAAGACTTACTGGCGAAATCAAGGAGCAATTATAGAGAGTTATGGTCAACAATTTTGACCATCGAGCGGAGATGTAAGGCCATAGTTTTCACATATGACAGCTGGGTAAATATTACATGATGATTCCAGATAAAATTGAAATTGGCAAATCAAGGAGTAAATCGTGGGAATCGTTTCGAAATCTATGTCATGAAACGAAAATCATCGTTTCAATCAGAATGTAAAGAAACTTCAGATTCAACATTCTTCAAGAGAACCACAGGATTTGTCGAAAACAGGGATCTCATTAGAAATTACTCGATCTTAGTCAGCTGTTTTCAAATGGCTAATATATTGTTTATAATTTTCAGGAAACCGTGCACAATCTCACATATTTTTATGGGAATAGGAAAAACGACGAGTTGCGTTAAAGAGTACCGAAGAAACAAGTTGCTGCGCAAGACAACAGTGGAGACTGGCGTGTGTGACACCAGTGGACGTACGATCATTTTAAAACACGTAACATAATTTTCAAACATAATGCAGATGTGTCCTTAATTCAATAACGGCAATTACGTTATTATGGCAAATTAGTAATTTGAACATAAATTTTCGTAGAACCGGACATAGATCGCCATAGATAACATGGTCGAGATTTTTGACCTGCCACCTTCACACATTCAAAAAAATGCACGAAAACTTCAAAACTCCGAAAAGCTCACATACACCTTTACCTTATAAAAATTAAAAAATTAACAAGTTTCCTTTCATCCCTTTCATTCTCCTTCCTTCTTCCATCCCCTTACTAGTTGCTAATTGCTTTTAAACTATTCGCTTAACAACAAACCCGTGACTTATTCATCAGCCAATTTTAAACTGATCGAAATGTCTCGCAGGTGTATTTCTCGTAATTCCTATAATTGATTTATTTTTAACGTACAGATTTGCGTCTTGTGTTAACCTTAAGTGACCGTTGCAAAGACCATCATTTGTCATTTGCTTAGAAGAGAGTGAAAGGGGGGAAAAACTCTTGTGAAACAACCATACATTCATCAGACAATAAACTTTGCCCCTGGGCGGTGCTTAAGCTAATATGGTGATGATACCGTCCTTCTCAGTAATCACCATTACCCATCCTCATTTAAGTTAATGACTTAAATCATCATAATTACTTTATTATGCCTTCAATACAACTCAACTCTTGTTTACATCACATAATCATCAGAGTAATTCCTGTTGCCTGTACTTGAGCGTTATTTGCCTCGATTAATCAGAAATTGAGGGCAACGAAGCGTAAACGATTTCTTTCTTTATTATTTTCACTTTTAACACGAAATGTGTGGAAATGTTCTCAGTTATTGCGGTTCTGGTTTCAAGGAATAACTGTGATTTCATTTGGCATTCAGCGAAAGTGATAAAGTTCTTGTGGAAACAATACAGACTGGGAGGGAAGAAGTGGAAAACAAACTCTAATGAGAAATTCCAAGAAGTTTGTACATTTACTATTTACAAAAGCCCAAGGAAAAATGTTACTCGTTGGTATTTTATATGTGCACTAACTGTAGCCGGCTAATTTTCACGCCTATATCGAATTATTGAAATTGAATACCGGTTGTCCTAGTTCTAGAAAGTGTTTGATAAATCACATTTATTAAAACGGCTAAAGCTCCATCTGTCGTACATTATTTATATCTACAATGAAGCCATACCAAGTAAGTAAACAACACTTTGCCAAAGTTGAAATGCAATAGAGCAGACGGTTTAGAAGTTTCTACCAAAATGCAGACGTACAGACAAGTCTTAATTTGTGTATTTAAATAAAACTAAAGTCCAGACATCCAGTAGTTAGACGGCACCTAGAATAGACACGTTTATCTACTATATGCCTCACATGGAAACGGATCAAATCGCCTCGGTTTTCTTCTCTCCTTCTTCTTAATTCCTCACACCTGGTTTTAACTGATTCTCTGCCAACAGAGTTTCACTCGCTCTCTTCTGCTGTGTCCATCGAGTTCGTTGTTGAAGTCTTTAATTGCTGAGACGTTTGGGTCCATCAGCACACCTTGAACCAGCCAATGCCAATGCTGCGACTATACTTTGATGCGCGTGACCACGTCGTTACCGGAACACAATCCACAAAGTTAGTTGTTTAAGTTTTGTCCTCATTTACCACCAGACCCATCTTTGCTAAGACTTGTTCATTGTTTGAGAAGGCTGCAGTAATATCGTGCAACGAGTCGTATTTACTGCAAATGCAATGATTTTCGAAAGTATATTGAAGAATTTTGCACGACAGCTCCCTATATAAATTCATCTCACTCTTCGCATCTGCCACTATATATCTTCGCAGGATGGGAGTTCTGTTTCATAACCTTTGATTTTGACCATTGTATAGAATTGTTGTCCTTTATCTCCATTCCTGCACTCTTATATATTCCTTTTCTCCATCACATCCAGTAAATTTGCCTCTACGTTATGAATACATTAACGTTGTCTCGAGTTATTGAAGACACTAAAGTTGCCTGCACTTAGTGAAGACAATAAAGTTGTCTACACTTAGCGAAGACACTGAAGTTGTATGCATTTAGTGAAGACAATAAAGTTGTCTGCACCTAGTGAAGGCACTGAAGTTGTATGCGCTCAGTGAAGACACTAAAGTTGTCTGCACTTAGTGAAGACACTAAAGTCTTGTGCACTTAATGAAGACGCTAATGTTGTCTGCATTTAGCGAAGACACTGAAGTTATATGCATTTAGTGAAGACAATATATTTGTCTGCACTCAGTGAAGAGTTGTCTCCAATTAGTGAAGTCACTAAACTTTCACGACTTAGAGGGTACGCTAATGTTGTCTCCATTCAGTGAAGACGCTCAAGAATTCTCCAATTAGCAAAGACAATACAGTTATCTCCACGTAGTAAAGACACTATAGCTATCACTACGTAGTGAAGATAATAAAGTTGCCTTTATGTAATAAAGATACTAAAGTTCTTTCATATACTCAGTACACCAATATTAGCCCACATAGTGAGAACACATCAAATTTATTCCTATTTAATGAAGACACTACAGCTGTATTCCCTTAATAAAGACACTAAAACTGTCTCCATTTGAAAGATATATTAAATTTGTTATCGCGTTTAGCATCCTCAAGCTAGATGCTTGTATGAAAAAATATATTTGCAGCAGTGATTTAAAGCGACCTATGTAAAATTCAAACGTTTTTCTCAATGCTTTATAAGAATCTTATCAAAAAAAAAAAAAAAAAAAAGAAAAAATTATTATCTTTTAGGATTCTTATTTGCGTTTATATTTTATTTTCTTGAACTTACTTTTTATTTGTGCTGTGCCTGGCAGTATTCTGCACTGTCTAGATGAAACTCCATAGATGTAGGAACAGGTCGAACCAGCTGAAATAAAGTAAACAAAAATATAAAAATTAATGTTTTTTTTCAGTTTCTTTCGGTAATAATATAATTAAAACATATCGCTAAAAATATATTTTTGAAACATAAAAAATCCGAGGGAAGGAAAAATGGAATCGAAAATTCATTGGTTCATAAAATATCTCTTTTCGGCTTCAGAAAATTTGCACAAGCGTAAATTTTCGTATATCTATTTTTAATCTTGGGAAATATACATATGAAGAAAATGCGCAAAAAACAAATAATTTATATTTCCCCCAATAATTTCTCCTTTACAATAATTGCGAAAAAAAATTGTGATAAAAATAGACGCACAAAGGAGAAGGAATGAACGAAATGATAGAAAAACAATGCGACAGAAAGTGTCATTTGCTGATGGGAATGACAAATATGGATACTGACCAGATTTGTTTGGGATAATTGATGAACAATAACATGATTTCGTTCAGAACGATGCCAACGAGCATTAAGTAATAAATAATATGGGTTCACTCAAGTGACACGTTTCATACTCTTATGGCATTGAACGTATGGATGAACGTAAAATACCCAATATTCATAATGGGATGGCCAAATTTAAAATGGGACGAAAAGTAAACAAAGCAAAATCTTTAAAATAAATAAGACGAGACGGAACATGTTTCTTTTTTTTAATATTATTTTTATGGCGACCTGATTTTGTTGAAGGTGCTTTACAGTTAGCGCAAAACGTTTTGGACATCTACGATAAAAAAAAAAAAGTTAAACAAACACTTGCGCTTCGTAGAAACAAATTTGGGCCTTCACTACGAGAAGACAATTTCAGTGGCTTCAGTACGTAGAGAACTTCAGGTCTTCCCTAGATGAAAGCACCACTAGTGTGAGCACACCACTAGTGTTTTCACTACGTGGAGACGCTATTAGTGTCTTTACTACGTAGACACCATTAAAATCTTCACTACGTGAAGACACTATTAGTGTCTTTACTTCCACTTAGTGAACACACTGAAAATGACTGCACTCTGTTCAGATATTGAAGATGTCTCCGCTTAGTGAAGACACAAAAGTTATCACCATGTAGTGAAGACACTAAAGTTCATTACTACGGGGAGACATTATTATCATCTTAACTACGTGGAAACAACTTTAGTGTCTTCACTACATGGATATAACTTTAGTATCTTCACTAAGCGGTTACATTTTTAGTGTCTTTAATAAGTGAAGACACCACTATTCACTACGTGAAGACAAATTTCGTATTTACACTAAGTAGAGACGCCTTCAGTGTCTTCTCAAAGTGACGACAACTACAGCGTCTTCACTGAGTGGGGGTAGCTATCGTGTCTTCATTAAATAGACATGTCTTCCGTGATCGTTACATTGTCTTCATTAACTGAAGATATCTTTACAATAGAAGAAATGTTTAGTGTCTTCAATAATCGAAAGCATCTTTTTAATGTATTAACAAAATAGAATATCGGCGTCTTCATTGATTGAATTGCATTTAGGCATGTTATGTCCAACCGTGTGTGTCGAACTCAACATGGAAACAGAAACTGTCATCTATTCTTTGATACATTTGAAACATTGAAAGTGGCCATAAAGAAACGAATTTGGCCGTGTCATTTCTCAAGAAAATGTTCTTTGAAATTTTGACATGTGCCCAAAATTGCTAGAAAGAATCAGATCGATGCTTTATGTGCAAATATTAATTTTTAATGAACTCATAAACAACACATTATAGTATAGAAAATATTTTAGAAAGATTTACGCGAAGAAACAATTTGTAGCCAGAAGATTTATAGGAAATTATTAAGAATACAATAATTGCACATTACTCATAAGCCACGAACGATCACAAGATGATGATTTGCAAATTAACAGATGTTATGCATGTCCGCGCTCTTCCGCCCGCTATCTGACAATTAAGTTTTTCAAGGAGAAGGAAGAGAAGCATGAAATGTGTAAAAATTATTAATAGTGTTCTATTGAACAGAAACAAAGTGAAACTATTAAAAATGTTTAAATGTAAACAATTAGTTGTATTTTTGCATGGACGCCAAAGAACAAAAATGTGCATTTCGGGTCATAAATTTGTACATTGTTAAAAGATTTTTTTCTTTTTGTGATTGCCCGGACACATTGTTGTCCGTTTTGTTAAGCATTCTAGACCATTTAAATATATTATGGCTGTGATTGTATTCACGAGAATTTTTGTGCTCGTATATTTCTTAATTTTCTTGCAAGTTTCTCCATTTTTCCCCCCGATGTTATAACCTATTTGCAGTTAGCGACAGACCATAACAAATAATAAAAGTTGTATTGTTTAAGAGATTTATTAAAAACAAATAAATTTTAACAAGGCTCATCATTTTTGTAATCATTTCTTGTGAATTATTAGAGCGCATATGAAATGTGACTTTAAATTGCATTCGCATGAGATATATTAAACCATTTTCTGCATTGCCTTGAAGTATACTACATTTATACACATGAAGGTCCGCTAAATGCTATGCAACAAAATTTAACTTTTAGCCGAAATAAGCAATATCAGGAGAGAACACACACGAGTATTTAGTGTTATTACTGTGTTCAGAAAAATTTTTATTCTTGCCTTTGAGGGGACAACTTTAATATTTTCAATTATAACAGTGATGATCCTCAAGTCTTCACTTGGTACAGCTGAACTTTAAAGCTTATTATACATGCCTTGCGTCTGCCAACTCCTTCTAACCGAGCTACCGAAATTCAGCTTCTGCCCTGTTACCCTTAATTCGTAGACCACAGTAACATAAATTGTTGTATTTTCTTATAATGCTTGGTAATATTTGAGAAAGCATACACTGCTCCAATTAAACCAGAGGCGACCATTTAAATAACATTGCATTTCGTGCCTAATAACAAAGTTCAAGCATTATAATGAAATAAAATTCTTATCAAAATCACAGTTTTATATGTGTTTTATTAACTTTACTTTTGAAACCGAAAAATGGATAATCCGGTAAAAAAAAATGGATACATCTCAACAAGCATTAGTAAGTTTCGAAAATTTTATGGTTCTTCTTTAGTGGAGACACTTTCTTTCTTTTAGCAGGGAAAACGTTGTTCTTTACTTGGTGAAGACACTTAGTATTGCCATGTGTGTAGCAACTTCAGTGTCTAGGATCTTGGGGCATTCTAGCGCATTTTAGATAGACCAACCCTGACGTAAACGAAAGCCATGATTTTTTGTTCTTTTAGGAATCTTCTTGAATATTTTTCGTATGTATAAAGCTTTCAAAAATGCATTTAAATCGGTTTGTCTCCATTTGTTTTATTTGTATTTTTTTTTTTTCTTACCTGAAACTCTCGAAATTTGTCAGTTTTCGTAACGAAGTTATCCTGAGTTTAAGTTGTATTTATTATTTTCGGTTAAAACTACGTTCTTAGGAAATTTTGTTTATAATTTACACAAAAATACAATAAATAGTTTCTTTCTTTTTTTGACACAAAAATAGACTAGCGAAAATAAAGAAACCTCAAACTGTCTTTGAAAGTTATTCAGTCAAGATACTGATACAATTTTAATGCTTGATTTCAAATCTTGTTTCTTATAAAAAAAATATACACAAATCAGTCTTTTTTGTTAAATCTCTCCCACTATATTTGACAATGTTTGAAAACAAATTACAAATCTTTTTAAGATTTTGTTTTTGTTTTGATTTTGTTTGTAGTTATTTTGTCCGTTATTTACACAAAAACAGTTTTATTGCAAAATTTACAGCAAAAATATTTTGAAGGATTTTTATTTTCTTACTGAGGGAGAAAAAAAAAAAGAAAAATAAATATCGTTAAATAATGCTGGAGATTATATTTTATGTTGTTTATTTTGTTAATGGTTGCATTGATAAGGGAAAATAGCATTTTCGCAGTGTCGAAAATCAAATTTAAAAATTAATTATAATTTGTCTGCCAGTTTACCTATGTACACTGTAGAGCAAAAATGATGTGATATCTTTAGTGTTGGCATAAAAGAATAAGGAAAAGTTTAGCTTGGGAAAAGTTGTTTCAAAAAGTATCCATCTGATGTTTTTTTTTCTTCATTATAAATTAATATGAATGATGGCTAGTACACATAACTATCGTTCGCATGATCGCGGGTTTAACCCCCGACACAAACACATATCATTATTTGAGCGACGATCATCCTAATTTGTCTGACGAACAATTCCAAAAATCGAGTAATCGACAAGTCTTGTCCGCTTTTTAAACTGTGACCTTGGAATTCCCGTTAAACTGTAGTAGGTCCCATTGATTGGGTCGAATAACAGAATGAGTGTAAGCTGACTGAGTGAGAGAAGTTCTCCCACATCTCAATCATGGAATGCAAGGGAATTTGTTTTCACTTTTTAAATCAATGTCAATGTCCCAAAATTTTAGCATTGTAATATAAATGCCATCAATGTCGACAATGGAATTTT
Organism: Philornis downsi; assembly: GCA_019455685.1. Lineage (NCBI taxonomy): Eukaryota > Metazoa > Arthropoda > Insecta > Diptera > Muscidae > Philornis > Philornis downsi. Next base: position 2,448,334 of record JAHXMU010000079.1, read on the forward strand.
TCTATTTTACAATTTTCGGATAATTTAAAATTTTTATCATGGGATGGGGGGTATGCTAAGTTTGTGTTACAAACAACTAGAGGACAAAGGGTGTACATATACCTATATGTACATATGTATTCTTTTTTGTCGGGATGCTCTTAGTCGCTAAAAATGGCTACTTTTGATATAAATGTTATCGTAATCAACTTTCTACAAATATTTTAATTGTTTTTGGCATTCGGAAAAGTAAACGACTTAAAATTTTATGAATAATCAAAAATGAAATACCTGTTATGAAAGCTCGCATGGAGTTAACATTGAGTTTTCCTACTCTCATTGCAAACTATCCGCCTGTTGTCCATAACTACTAATTGTTTTCATGCTAAATTCCAGTCTCTTTGCTCAAACAATTCATCCTCCATTGAGGTTTTAATCGACAGGCAAATGACCGGATAGCGACTAAAAGCATCCCAACAAAAAAAATGCATATACACCCTTTGTCCTCTAGTTGTTAGTAACACAAACTTAGTATACCCTATTCTATGATGAAAATTGTATATTATTTGAAAATTGTAAAATACAAAAATTCTATTATCGACATTGATGGTTTACATTACAATGCTAACATTTTGGGAACGTCCAGGAAGCGTCTTAATAACCAGTCTGATACAATTTTTCGTCTCAATGTGCTGGATGAAATGGTGTTATTGATTAAAAACAAGATTTTGTTTTGGGAACCACCAGTCATTACCAAAATGCCAATACGAAATGCCAAATGCTAAGCAACAATGCCGGTAACTATTGGGACATAGTTTTTAGAGAATTGACGCTTCGTATATTGGTAAACTGGAAGTGAACAAAATATATTAGGGTTATCCGATCTGGCAAAGCTGTCACCTGTCAAATACTTGTCATCTGAAGTGTTATTTATTTAGTGAAAAATTTGCCATTTACGAATATGGACCGTGTACGAACCGAAGAACGCGTAAAGATAGTCAAAGCTTGCCACAAAACTGCTGATTCAAACGTGGGCACTTTTCGTGCATTACGGAGTGATGATGGTTGTCATAATCAACCTACTGTGCAAGGAATTGGTAAGACTATAAAGAAATTTCAAGAGAATGAAATACAACACTGCCGAATATACCGCTTCTGCTAGTGAAAGTTTCACCAAATTTCAATTCAAAGCGCTATGGCCATAGGATAATCGACTTTTTTGACCTTTAATTGAAGATTGTGAATTTTACGACATGTGGTTTCAACATGACGGTACCATGAGCCACATAACACGATTGATTTTGGATTCATTGCATGAGAAGTTTCCAGAAAGTGTAGTTTCACGTTTTGGCGACGTCAATTGGCCACCAAGATTATGCAATTTAATGCCGTCAGATTTTTGTGGGTCTACGTCGAAGACTGTGTTTACGAGGATAATCCCCACACGTTGGAGCATTTGGAAGCCAACATTCGTTATAGTTATCGCCGAGATACCGTCGGAAATGTGCGAAAAAGTAGCCGAAAACTACCTCAAAAGGATGTACTGCTGCAACCAATCGAGAAGTAGTCATTTAAATGACATTGTATTTCGTACATAATGATACGATCCAAACATTATAATGAAATAGACATTTCATCGCTTTATGTGTACTTTATTTAATTTCACCTTTGAAACCGAAAAATGGATAGCCCGTTAATTGATCCTAATACAAGAAACACATCCTGAATGACGCAAAGTTTATCTTCGGCGGAAGAACTTTATCATCTGTTTTTTAGGTACAAAAGAATTATAAGTCTTCTGTTCATCTGGCTGGCTAGCAAAATTCTAATTCAATACAATTTCTAATTATTTCCGATACGAAATTCTGGTTCATATCTTTTATTCAATTACGCAGTATGCAGTATTCAGCACACATCAGGCTTGCAGCAAACTTAATTCTGCAGGTGAAAATATATTTATCTGCCACGCCCATTCCTTACAAATGGACAATGGAATTGTCCGATTAGGACAATTTCTATGAGGAAAAATTTAATAGGTTTTATTTTTGCTTCTTTTAATTTGTATTAATCCAAATTAATATATGATAGGTACCGAATGTGCCAACAGATCGAGTCTGCCACTTATTTATGCTTTTCCGCCACACATCAGGCCTCCAACAAACCTAATTCTGCATGTGGGAATATACTGCTCTGCCGATTAGGACAATTTCTATGAAAAAAGGTTCAGTAGGTTTTAACTTTGTTTCTTTTATTTTGTATTAATCCACATTAAGACAGATCGAGTCCTGCCACCTATTTACGCTTTTTCGCCATCTTAAAAGCACCTTGGGTGAAGGTATTTGTAAGTCAATTTAACTGACTGAAATTACCGTACCAGTTTTCATTTCAAAATATATAAATTATGGTAGCTCCTTCCTAATACCCATGAAATATAACTATACTGGTTTCCATAAACGAATTTAATAAACTAAAGAAATTCTCATCCTTCAAAATGAAAAATTCTCATATTTCGAACTGGAGAATTCTCATGTTTCGATAAATGAGTTCAACGTTTATACGGGTAGTTTCTACATGTCCTTTTTTGGTAAGTAAAACCGCAAATATACATATTATGGAGTCCCAGATGAATATCTCTAGTTGGTATAAACGGAAGCTTAGTCCTATGATGGTGGATATGAAAAAGTAAATTAAAGGCTCAACACCATTATCGACACATTATTGCAAAGAGTAAATTCTCATTTTTTAAAGAAGTGATTATATGATCGAAGGTAGCATCCTGCAAGATATCAATGCATCCATCCTAGTAAGATTTTAAGAATCAAATGGAAACCAGGAGCACTAAAAAATTTTACTAAATTTCGCAAAAAATGCCTTAGATTTCCTCCAACTTGTCACATCACTTTTGCCTTATTATTTCACTAACAATAATCTTAAAAAAAATAACAAAAAATAAAAAAAAAAAACAAAAAATAAAAACAAACAAAAAATAAAAAAAAACATAAAATAAAAAAACATAAAATAAAAAAAAAAATCAAAAAAAAAATAAAAAATGGAAAAAAGCAAAAAATAAAAAAAAA
>JAHXMU010000079.1:2461389-2484771 GCA_019455685.1 Philornis downsi
AAAAAAAAAAAAAAAAAAAAAAAAAAAAAAAAAAAAAAAAAAAAAAACGTTCTATGGACAATTTACAAGACATCTTTAGAAAAGTGAAGGCCAGATAACTTTCTGCATAAACTTTACATAGTCATCAAATAATTTTTCTACAAAATATTGTGCCAGAACCAGGGACCATTAAGAAGCTGCTGTTTCATTTCGATTTTCATTTTGCTACTTTGTTAAAAAAGTTTGATTTTGATTCATATCGGAAATAGACTTTCATTACGCAAAACGAATCTTAGGTTTCTCAGCTGAAATGCAATCAAAACTTCCTATATTTTTATCGAAAAACCAAACCATTTTCCAGCAGCATTGCTTGACATGAGGATAAATCAACGTTTTCTTAATAAATTCTCCAAAGGTCGTTTGTAGTGTGGCCTCCTAAGGCGTATATATGTATAATTTCAATTTTGTACAATCGGATATGAAAGATCCATCGGAAAGACGACTGCCGCGTTTGCTCAATGTCGATCAACTACAGCTATGTGACGATTTTATGAAAATGTATCGAGATATATCGATATAATCCAAATTTTAGCGTAAATTCGTTACTGTCAGCGAAACATTGTCTGCACTTCTAAGGAAATTTGCTTCGCACAAGTGTAATACCTGCAAATTACTTTTTTTATGATAAATTCGACCATTGCCACATACAAAATTCATATTTATTAATCTCTTGCGCAATATATGCTGAAAGCAATGCGTGTTGGCATGTCTGTGTGTTACGTATAGGATTCTATAATGTCTACCTCACTATGGTGGCACTTTTGGGGGATTGCTCACTACGCTTCTGGTATGGTTTCTAGATCACTAAACATGCAAGGAGTGATAATTCAAGTTATCAAAACAACTTGCGCAACAAAACTTACACTAAACACAAGTAAATCTTAATCTCTGAATTCAGATAAAATTGTGGAATTTTAATTTTAGACAAAAAAAAAAAAAAAAAATTACTTCCAATCCAAAGCACTTTTAATCGCGGCCTATACTATTTTGAAATGTAAGCCAATTTTATAGGAATATATTAATTATGGGCATGGTCACTGAAAAGAAACCAAACTGTTAGATTCGTTTTAGTTTCGGATATCTGACAACAGAATCAAAATTCTATTCAATTTTGTTTGTGATTCTTACATCCAGAACGAAACTACAAGTAATTTTGACTCCGATTTATACACTCAAAACGAGTATAAATATGGAAAACTCTCATCAAAAATTCGGGGAAAATTTGAAGCAATAATTTATCCTAATTTACATTTTCCCAATTTGTCTTTACACACTTCTTCTCCTAAGAGAATCGAAAACAACGTTAGATTTTAGCACTTATTTGCTGTTCCTGGCCTTCGAATCGAAATATCTGCTTCATTATATTGCCGGATAGGTTTGTAGAGAAACTTAATTGAAAGATTTTCTATTGATTTTTTTTTTTATTTAAGTTAACAGAGCAAACAAACACGTTAATTACTGAAAATACCAAATTTCAAATATGAAAATTTTGCTACATTTTCTATGAGAAAGTTGTCTTGGTTGTCGCGACATTTTCTATAAGAAAATTGTCTTGACTGTCGCATTTTCTATAAGATTATTGTCTGGACATTGTATTTCATGACATTTTTCTAAACAAAATTAAATTTGTGGACATGGCAATTTCTATAGAAAAATTATAGATAGAAAAAGTGCCTAAATTTCCATATACTTCCGTTCACACTTTTTTTTTATTTATGCTTTATGTTTAATTTAGATTGTATTCCAAAAAACCTCACAAAAAAAATATTTTTCTTCTGACAGGTCCTCCTTGTTAAATATAATATTAAATTCTTACGATTTGCTTATAAAAATCGGCTTGGAAGTAGCTGTTATGTATGTGTAGAGCTCTGTCTTTGTTTGTTTGACCAGAAGACCTCCGTTAACCGGAAATTAACATCGCTTCAGAGAATTCATTACAAGAAATTAAAAATAAACATGAAACAAACAAGGGAGGTGAGAAAAAATTATGCGAATTCAAAGAGATACAGAATTGCGAAAAGAAAAACTACAACTTTCACTTGTGTAAACTAAAGATGAGTGGTGGCCTGGTGCTAATAATGGTGATATTGGTAGTAGTGGTGGCGGTAGAAATGATGATGATGATGATGTCGTTAATTTATGACTTTTTCCTGGCGGAAAAACTGCTTTCACACGCACACATGCACACACATACACACACTTAGTTTTTCAATGAGTCGTTATTTCCACATTTTTTTGCAATTAATTACCTTGCATAAATAGAAATCAAAAGGGGCAATACATACAAAGATAAATGATGAACGAAAGAGGAAACTGAATAAAAGCACTGACTTTTGAAGTTAATTTGAGCGTTGAATTTTAAATTTGTACACTGTTTTTTATATTTTCTTAAAAAAAAAATACGACTAATTCACATGAATTTTTTGTTTCACATATATAGATATACTCGTATATAAATAAATTTAATTTTTTTATCACTGGTTCTCTTGTTGGTGATTTTTATAAACAAATTTACAATTTTCTTTCCAATTTGTGCACTATTTAGCTCGTATTTTACTTTTTTTTTCGTTGATTTCTTTATTTTCTCCACACAAATATCGTTATGGACTTAATATTCCGCTTTTTGCCAGTGTAACGTTGCTTTACTTGCGCCTTCTTCCTTTGGAATACTTCGAATTCCTTTCGGTTTTGTTCAAAATTTCTACCGTATAAATTACAACCGATTTTCTTTGGTGTTTCTCGAATTTATTCGCCCGTTATGCGACGCGATAGAATCTCTATTAGATATCGACAGGTGTCAATTCTGAGACGCTGATCAATCGTTATATTTAGCAGATTAGAGCTTCTGCAAGATGAGCACAGTTTCATCATTTGATGTAGACTGATGGTAAGGTTTTCAGCGATACATCCAACAAGCTTCGGAACAAAGTAGATACTACATAACGCAAAACCATACACAGGCATATACTCTCTCACTCTCTTGTCCTCTCCGCGTACATAACTCTTCTTTTATATACAACAAATGCTCACATACTTTTGCACTCCCTTTGTTATGTACAGGCAATCATAATATTCCTCAATTGAACGGCTCTCTTTTAATGCTCTTCCACTCGTCGATATTTTCTTCATTTGTTAAATGTCTCCAATCAAATACCAGTCTCCAATTCTACAGCGATAAATAAATGATTATATTTATTGTATAACAAATTTGTTTCGTTCTAACTCTCATAGATAAAATAACGCAAATTCTAGTAAATTCTGGTAATTTTTAAACTAGACCTCCTACATAAAATTGCTGTCAGCAGGCCTACCAGCAACATAATTAAACGTTTACACTACAAGTAGTTTATAATTCAAACAAAACTTTACAATGGAACAAACCAATGATCGCAGAATAAAGACAATTTTTCTACATAAAGAAGAAAACAATTTTCTGCAAAAAAAATTTGATGGCAGCCAAACCGAAGCTCGTACACAATATGTCAAGATAGCCAAGAAAAGTGCCACAAAATCTTCCTGGGAGATTGTTATATAGAAATTGTCGCGGTAGGCAATCGAATTTTCCTATAGAAACTGCCAGACTGATAAGACGTATTTCCCATAGAATTTATTATGGCAGTCAATACAGATCGTCGTGGCAGGAAAAAAATTTCATGGCAGCCAAGGCTATTATCCTATAGAGAACGTCGAAGCAGACAATGCGATTTTCCTATAGAAAATGTCGGGGCAGACAAGACTATTTTCCTATAGAAAATGTCATGGTAGCCAAGACTATTTTCCTATAGAAAATGTCACGGTAGCCAAGACAAGTTTTCTATAGAAAATATCACGGTAGTCGAGACAATTTTCCTATAAAAAATGTTATGGTAGCCAAGACTATTTTCCTACAGAAAATGTCACGGTAGCCAATACAAGTTTTCTATAGAAAATGTCATGGTAGTCAAGACAATTTTCCTACAGAAAATGTCGTGGTAGCCAAGACAATTTTCCTAGAGCCTATATTCATGGCAGCCAAGACTATTTTCCTATAGAAAATGTCACGGTAGCCAAGATAAGTTTTCTATAGAAAATATCACGGTAGTCGAGACAATTTTCCTATAGAAAATGTCATGGCACCCATACAATTTTCGTATACAACCAGGGTACACTTCCTGGTTCATGATTCATAATTGACAAGATACATTTTCCATAGAAAATTTCGAGGTACCTAGAATACATTTCCTACGGAAATTGCTGCGGCTGAATAATTACATTTTCTGTAAAAAAAGCATAAAGCCAAGACACTTTTGCTATAGAAATTATTATAGCAGCCAACATACATTTTCCTTAGAAATTGTCATGATAACAAAGGCATATTTCCTACAGAAATTATAAAGTAAAATTTACAATAAAAATTTGCCTATAGCAAATACATCGGCGGCTTGATTAGCACATCAATTTTCTTATATGCCGGGCGGGTGGCAAAGTTATTTTCCTTATAGAAAATTGTCTGAAAATTGCTTAACCGTGCGCCCAAGTCAATTTTTCTACTATTGTCAATAAACAGTTGTGAGGCACCCCAGCGATTTTGCACAACAAAGCTTTTTTAAAAGTAAGCCTTTCGTGGTCAAAAAATTCTTTTTGGGAATTGTAGTCACGCAAAATAATTTTTTTCAAATAATTTTCTATAGGAGAACTATAGACTAATTTTTTGCTGGCATTTGGTAACCCTGTCTCTGTTGGTTTGTGTTTTATTACTGTAGAGATTCTCTCTTTCTCTCGCTACAGCAAGGGAGTTCCGTGCAAGAGATTGATTTAACGATGAGTCTCTCTCTCTCTCACTTTTTCTTCCACAGTCTCTCTCCACTCTCCTCTCTCCACTCTCCTCTCTCCCTTGCGAGCTATTTAACAAAAACGCTTTGTTTAAATAACGACGTCATAGAATGAACAACAACAACAACAACGATTACCACCGTCATCGTTCGGGGTATTCGTTAATTCAGAGGATAAAAGTGGGACTTCTAGGAACAAAAGGACACCCCCTGCAGCCTACGAATACTGCAAGGCAGAGAGAGTTTTTCGGTAAAAGTGAAATATACAGCAGTGAATTAATACGTATCTTTGCAGTTTGAGATAACAAAACAACCGAGCAAGAATTTTTAGGTTTCAAAAATGCATCTGCGAGAGGTCAACCGCAAATTTAAATGTCACGCTTATGGGAGTACCTTGACATAACTTGATATGTACACGGAAATGCAAAGGAAATTACGCTGTACCTAACAATCCAGGATGTGAGCAGCAATGCAATCTCTTCTCAACCACTCTGCAAAACCAAAAGTGAAATATCCGTTAAACGTTCAAAATTTGCGATTTCTCTACACGACAACTTTGGAAGTCACACTTAGTCATCGGCAGCAATGACAAAATTCCCTATAGCGGAGGAGTGTAAACAACGCTCTTCATGTTACAACTGCAAAAAACTTCCAAATCGTGATAAAGTACTTCAAACATTTTGTTGGGAGCCTCAAAAAAGGCGTAGGATGTGCAGGATTTTCCGCTCTCCTACTACCTGACAGCGTCACTATGTAAATTGTTCATGTTTTGTCCATATCTACCATAGTTTTGGAATCCACACATTACGGAAACATCACGTGAAGGAGTGAATGGGAAGTACGGAAAAATCCAAACCATTATATAGTTGTATACCCACGCAGAGCATCGCCGCTTTTGTCACCAAAAAGGAACATTAAAAATAAATTAAGTGGTTGTGAAAAAACCAGAGGAAAACTAAACAAGAAGTGGTCTCTAACGTAGGTAGGAATGCTTAAGAAGGGAAGGATATCGAGTGCGAAAAAGTGGAATCGAAGAGGATGAAAATTCTTCTGCAGAATACTAATTGCGCTTTGCTTCTTACGCCCCTTTTTATTTGAGTGTTTTAATTGGACGTACATTATAGCAAATAGTCTTCAACACACAGAGACATAAATTTTTATGTACAAATTTCTTTTAGTCTTTTTTAGTATGAAAGAAACCTACAGTTGGAGTAGCAATTTCTTTAATGGAACGAAGTTTGTTCCAGGAAATCTATAGAAAATGGCAAATTAATTGTCTCTTTCTTATGAAATTAGAGGAAAAAGCCAGAAAAATTTACCTGACCGACCGAAATAAAAATTTTAGAGAAAATTCATAAAATTTTCTACCGTAAATTACTGGAAAATTTTTACCTGAATATTCATTTGGACGGCCATCAAATTTGCGAGAGAAAAATTCACTTGGATGGCCAGTAGGTTTCCTGGGGAAAATTCATTTAAATGGCTAGAAAATTTGCTACAGAAAATTCACTCGGACATCCAGAAAGTATTCTGTACAAAATTCACTTGGACGGCCAGCAAACTTCATAGAGAAAACTCACTTGGACGGCGAGCAAATTTACTACGGAAAAGTCACTTGAACGGCTAGCAAATTTTCTATGCAAAATTCACTTGGGCGGCCACCAAATATCCTAGAGAAAATTCGCTTGGGCGACTAGCAAATTTTCTAGAAAAAATTCAATTGGATGGCTATGAAGCAGCTTTTCTCCAGTGAAAAAAATTGGATGGCATTACATTTTTATAAAGAAAATTATCTAGACGACTAATAAATTTTGCTACAGAAACTAATGTAGTTATCGACTACTCGAGCGCCGCCTGTGGCCTAGCATGTGTACTATTTAAAAAATTGTCGCAGACACAAAATTTATTGATATCCACAAACTTCTATCTTAAAGGCAAAAGAGAAACTAGGCTGTAAACGTAATCCATGGGCTTTAAGTAAATAATTAACCCAAAGCCAAAAAGTTTTAAATATGAAATTGATTCCGTGGTAAAGCAATTTGTATGTGGAAAACTATTTTTAAAACCAAATGATTTGTAAAAAGCTAGTTTGCTGACAAAATCTCCCACGTAAATATAGCGCTGTTGATAGAAATCTTCTTAAGGATAACGTTTGGATGCGGCATCTTTCCCTTGAACGGTGGATCTTTCATTGTGATTTTCCACATCAGCTAAGTGAGAAGAATACTATAAATATAATGAAAATTTATACGAATTTGTAAGCATAAACAAACCACATTGTTTTGAAAGTAAGCTCTGAAAATTAAAAATTCCATTAGCTTTGTTTAAAACGATAACCACCGCTATCACAAAAGTTGTAAGCTTTGGCTCTGGATTTAGTTTGAGTGGATCTTCTGTACAACTGAAGTCGTGGTGTGCGCAATATGATGCATTATTTCTTTCCGCATTCAAGCAGAAGTAAAGGTCAAAGTTGATATTACCGAGGATGAAAAGAGGGAAGGAGATGATATCACGTTAAGTTGATTTAGACAGACACGTGTTACATTACAAATTTGTGTAAGAAATAAAATGTAATTGATTTTACATAGGATACCATTAAAGATGACTTTGATCATAACAGGGTTGGGTGGGAGTGGTGTCGTAATGGCGGACTAGAATTGTGTGTATGACACTGTCACAACGATGTTAAGGACACGGTATAATCTTTTAGATAATCCAAGATGAAAATGAAAGGTGATATAAGCTACAATATGAGCATATGAGAATGATACATAAGAATGTGAGGTAAACATATTATATAAAACCAGACGTAACGTTATGACATGTAAGAACATATAGAGAGATCCTTAAGCCAATTTGAAGGAAAGTAGAGAAAACATTTCATAAAAATAAACTCTGAAAGTACAAAAACTACTAACGAAGAATATATTGTATTGTAAATCAATCTCTATGGTAAACAAGTTTCCTACAATACGAGTCTTTGGAACCTATTTTTTTTGTAACAAAAAAGAAAATCATTATAATAGTCAAACAATGTGTCAATGGAAAATTCACGTAGCTGGAATGTGTTTGAAAACTGGAAATGCAATGGACTTACAAGATGCGAGCTGTAAGAATATGACTGCTTTTAAGGAAATCTTGTCATGACAATCTTGCATAACAGTAGAAAAATATGTAGCAAATAAATAAATGTACTTTAGAAAAATAGTAACGGCAACTAACTAAATTTTTGGTGGAAAGTTTACATTCCAATAGAAAAATAATTTCTTTGCTCAACAGATTGTTATTCCTTTCCACTTCGTCCTTCGCACAACAGCTGAATCAGAAGTCATTCCAGATAAAACGTTGACACGGTTAGATCAATGTTATAAGGAGTTATAAGAAACACAAAGGTTTCTCGCGCATTAGTTAAACCACCGCAAAAACTAATCCGGACATCCAAAGAAAAAATCAGCCAAGGTTTCATTTGAATCGGGTGAATGCCACAGGAAGCTATAATAAACACACAGACACGCAAATTGCCTGTTTGTCAATGTGTTACATATAAGCTTTTATACTGTTCTACCGATTATGATGAAACTTTCACTGGCTATTTAATGGATATCTGAAATGGTTTCTGCAGCAGCTTTTTTAGTAATCTGCAAGAGTGAAACGCAAATGAGCAGCACAGTAACTAAATCCTGCACAGTAACAAATTGAACCAACACAGAAGCCTTAATACCATATATAAAAGAAATAATCTGACAAAGTTCTTCCACAAACGCATGCATGATATAGGGGACTGTAAGGAGAAAAATAAATGGTAAATAAATACAACAATAATGTATATGCAAGCCTCCAATATCTGTCATCAGAAAATGTGATTCTCCTTCTCTTGCACAGTAAACGAAACACTCCAGAAAAAAATCCCAAACACTCAAGGAATATCCAAAGAATGTTTCAACGCAATTTGATGATCGAGGCTGCACAAAAAAAAAGCTCTGACATCCACACGTAATAACTGAACTACTTCAGAAATCTTCCATGATTCATATGTGATTCGGTTGCTGATCGAAAAAAAATCACATTTTTCGTTCTACTCCTCGCACAGTGCGTCATCCTATTAGCCTATAAGCCGTTTTGGATACTTGGAATCTATCAAAGTTTCTGGTTGGCTCAGATTGTCCCCGGAGTAACTCAGTTACCATTCATTCTATTCCGATGAAACTTTGGCTAGTTATATTCTAAATGTCTAGGATAGTTTCTGGAGTGGTTCCATTATTGTGCAAAAGGAAATCACATTTTCACTCCACTCCTCGCACAATATAAATACCGGTCCAGAAATCATTCACGATATAGAAACCGGTTACATTTATCAGAATCGGATGGAAAGTAGACAATCTTTGGGTGACCTAAATGAGCCCTGAAGTATTTCGGTTACTGAACAAAAAGTGAAGCGAAATTATGTGTTTTCACCCCTCGCACAGTAATTGAAACAACTCAGAAACCATCCTTTGATTAGTTGTACGATACGATGGGCGATTACGGTACAATGCACGCAAACTAAATTTTTTCAAAACCCGCATAGCAACTGAACCACTCCCGAAATGAAGCAGCGAGCTGTGAGCGAGCGCTTGAAGTGTCTCCCTATGATGTTCTTATCTCTAACATCGTAGAAAAAGGAGATAAAGTCCCTCTACCGTCGGCATCTCTGACCAATCAAATGAAAGTGGAATTTAATAGCTATATGTATGTATTAAATAATAAAAGTTGTGGACGAAGTTGAACAGTGTTAACCAACATTTAGGTGACTTAAAATGTCTCTGGGACATTTATGCTTTGCCCCAGGTTGGAAAATTCGTATGTAAAGATTCTGCAGTTGTATTACTTATGAAAGCCTATACCGTTTATGCCATTCCGATAAATATTAGAAAAGACTATCATTAAGCGCAGACAACGATTTCTGAAATAGTACAACAAGTCGACGATAGGTGGCGCCGGATTCGGGCAAAAAGGGGAGTAGCGTTGCATAGAAATTAGCCAATTATAAATACCAAAATGACTCTCGGGAATTCAACTTTCCCCATGATGTTCATTCGGCATCTTTGAGAATTTTGTAAAAACAAGGTTGCTTGGCATTGTGTGATACATCCAATAAGCTCCTTTAGCGTAACTGAATAAACTACCTAAAGCAAGTAACTTTCCTCATAATCAAACATTTAACGTTATTACGAGACGGGTTAAGATGCGATTAACATGCTATCTAATCATTTTCATTGCCATAAGACCATATCTATAAATTATATCAGTCATTCTATGTACATAACATGCCAATGGCAAATTCATTAAAAATAATGTACAAAAACGAAGATGAATCGAATGACTAACTTACTGGCTGACTGACTGACTGACTGACTGACTAAGCTGTATAAAATATGAATAAAAAGAATATTTGCAAATGTCATGTTTATATAAAAAGGCAAAAGATATTACAACAACTAACAGATCTTTGAGGGGCAATGACAAGTATTGTAAAAAAGACATTATCTGTTCGGAAGGGGAGTTTATTATCGATGACATAACCAAGTAAATGCAATAAAACAAACGGAACTAATGTAACAAATTCCTTTGCCGGAAAAGTAAAATAAAAGGATATAAAACAAGGCAAAATGGACCATTGAGTGTAGCTGAAATCGATAAAAATTCGAAAAGTAAACAAATCATTAAGTAGGGTCATTTCAGGAAGGTAAGTTGGCGAAATTCCCTACAAAGCGGCTTATGCCGGCATGTGGCTATTATAACTAACATGTACGTATTATGGCAAAATTTCTTTGTAGCCCTTGGCAGCTGTCACTAATATTGTTACCGCCAACCGTGAATGTATCCCTTTGTCCTTTTAATGCTTTACTACCGCTCATACTACCATTGGGCCAGAGCTTAATCATCGGACAAGCCATTGGTAATAATATGAAAAGTATTTAAAAAGAAATTAAGTTGTGGTTACAGTTTGAAATAAGATTCATAATTACAACCTTTTTTCTTTTTCATAGTTAAAGCGCGTTATGTGTAGTTTTTTCCCTCTTAACTGTTCTTGAAGAGAGTTTAATGAAAAGTTTTTTTGTTTCACTTTGATTAACTTGGGATGTCACATCATAACAAAATACGATACGTTCTTATTAAAGGAGAAGTATAAAAGTAATTATGAACAATTAACAAAAATTTTACTCATTTAGCCTTATGAGTGGGGAAAGGGATACAATATGTGGGGGCAATGACAGTTCAAATTTTTAAGTTATTAGAAGCGCATTGAATCTGTAATTTCCAATGCGGATAATTAGATTTTTTCCCTCATGTTAAATTTAAGTTATAAAAAGAAAAAATTCCCATTGTATAAACTTTCCAAACTTTGCCATAATACATATTAGTTATAATGGCCACATGCCTACATAAGCCGCTTTGTAGGGAATTTAGCCACTTTATCTTACTGAAGGCAAATGACCCTACTTCATAACGAATTTTATCGATTTCAGCTACACTCAATAGTTTAATGGTCAAGCAAAAGGTTAAAAGGACATTTAAGGACGCCACATAGCACACAATGACCGAGAAAGGGGGAAACAATTAACTATATAGGTATGTATGCACTAAGAAACAGAATCCTGAAAAAGTATTTCCAATAGTACGCAAATTACTACAACTATTAAAATACTCGTACGATAAAAGTGTAAGACATTAAATGCGATATCTTCCACACTTTCACAGAAAAGTGTAGCATATATACAGGCTGAATAAAAACAATTAAATATTGCATATATATCCCTGTATATATCGCAATGACTTCAAATATTGCAGACATTTGAGGGGAGACTGTTATAATTGTTGTATACAATTGCGAAAGATAATAAATAAATAGTCAAATCTTAATAAGTATTGTAGCAGCCCTGTATTCGCCTGTTCCGGGGCGAATACACTAGTTAAGAAGGGGACACAATAATTTCGGACAGGCCGTACGAGCACAAATGATGCTCGATGTTCGGGACTGTACCCGAAATAATCGAAAAATTTTGAACTTTTTGCGACAGGTGATCGAAAATTCAAGGTTAGTGATATAGAGATGTATGTTCAACACAATACTGCATAAACTGAATATGCAAAAATTGTGCGTGCTTTGTGTGCCGCGTGTGTTGAATGCTAAGCAAAAGTTTGAAGGAGTAATCTTTTTTCAACAAAATTTAAATGCAATGCCCCATAATAGAAGTACTGTTTGCCGATTTGCGACCGTAAACGAAACTTGAATACATCACTAAGCACCAGAGAACAGAACAGTAGCCGGGAAGACGATTGTTTTCTCAAAAGTGCGCGTTCACATAGACCGTTTGCAGCATGGTAAAACAATTACTGCTCAACGTTATTGTGAATTATTGAACCGATTTGATGCCGCTATCAAGACTAAACAGCCTCATTTAGATGAGAAAAACCGTCTTTTTCACAAATATAACACAGCAGCATACAAAGCAGCGAAAACGATGACGATGTAGTACAAACTCCTGCGATTGTATCCCTTCCCCAACCACAAGAGATAGCTTGAAAGAAATCGTTTTCTTCTGGATTAGAAGTAGCCTATTCTGAGTGCTATGAATAGGACATTTCCCTAATCAAGGTTCGATATAATCTTACATTAAACTTGGCTATGTTGAAGAATAACAATTCCCTTGCATCCTAAGAATGGAGATGTGGGAAAGCTTCTCGCATTCAGTGAACTAGCAGACATTGTACTTTTTAGACTCACTCAATGTTGAACAATACTCGTAAATTTACAAAAGAAAAAAAATGAGAAACTCATTAAGTAGTAACCCGCGAATTTTTCAAACAGGCAGTAAGAAGAAATTTAAGCGATGCACGCTATTAGTGACAAAATTATTCTGAATGTTGATCAGTTGACAATTAGGAATTTGAAATGAAGGCCGATATATCCGTCCTCCTTATATGACATTTTCTAATCAAGAAATATGTGTGATGCATTCTTTCCATCAATAATCGAATAATTGTATTATAAATGTAAAGAAAACTTTGATTTAAATCAAATAATTTAAAAAATAGTACGATATTCTAATGAATTTTCTACAAAATTTGTGCAGAAGAAGTAAATAATTTTATGCAAAATAGACTCTTTTGCTCCAATCCTTTTTTTTTTTTTGGCTTCTTATTTTTAGCTGGACTGTCGGACAACCTAAAACATGTTGTAATTTTATAACAAACTAGCTGTTTTTTTTTGTTTTGCCTTCAAAATGCATTTTGAATTATTAGTAGTTAATTTTGTCACCTACCATTATTTGATTCAATGTTAATGTGGTAAAAAAAATTAATTGCAAAAATCTCATCTCCAACGCCATCTATCACTTCAAATAAAACCTTTTAAACCTTTCGGAATACTCTACCAATAATTTAAGACCAAAATGAAATCGGTCCAACCGTTCTCGAGCTTTAACGGGACTAACGCACAGCAATTGATTTTTATATATATAGATATTGATGGAATGCCCCATAATTTTCCTTTGATCAATAATGTATGGTTTGTTTGCCCAACATAATATCAATTTACATATTATCAACATACATACATTCTACTTTATTTAATTATGCATGGTTAGATACCACCTGTTGGTTTCACGAAAAAACATTGTTTGGAAACTATAACTATAGCATGGATGTTTTGAATGTTTTCGGAAAATTGATTCAGATTGTTGTTAGCAAGTTATATTCCGGGAAGTTTGAAGAATGGAAATTTAGTTTGACATTGCCAAATGTTATTGCAAAAACATTGTTGCATGCTTTGAAAAGCAATAAAACTGTTGCCTACACACAGGCGATACGATTGGGAAGACAGCGGCTTGAAGGTATTTTTAAATTTTTCATAGCTTCTTATTAATACTGATTAGTTCTGTTAATACGATTAATTCTTTTTAGAAACACAACAATTTTCAGTTCGGTTCAGAGAAAAAAATTGGAATTCAGTTCGACATTGACATTGTTGCATAAACGTCGGTATTGAAAAACAATAAAACTCCTGCCTACATTCAGGCGAAACATATGCGATTGGAAAGATAGACGCATGAAGATATTTCTTTTTTTTTTAATAATTTCAATTCATTAAATGTATAACGGCAGTGATACAATAAATTCGTGAAAAGGGTAAGCAAATCACAGTAAATGCAGTAAAATATAAGCATTTTCAATTACACGTAATATTCCAAAGCACATGTTGTATGGTTTAACTAAATGTGACTGTGTGACTGTTTGTTAGACAAAGAGAATGCAAAGCAATCAAATATAAAAGATTTTTTACTTAATAAAGCAATACTTAAGCAGAAATTACGCAGACATTCAGAAATTACTAAATATTAATATAAAGTGCTACTGAACCGTTATCAAAATTGATTGACTTGATCGACTCACAAAGTTATGAAGCAAAGTTATGGTCGGAATATACTTGATACTTAAAACGCTCCCTTCTGGATGTTATGTTTTTGCCCTATAAAATGATATAGAAGTACGTTATTTGAGTGAAGTTATAACAATATAAAGCAAACATTTATTGGATTAATAAATCGTTTACAAAAGTTTCGCTTAGTCTTTATCTGGCCGCAATTGTTTCTAAAATGCTGCAAATTAAGGGCAGTAGGTGACGCTCGATATACGTAATATGGCGTCCAATGAAATTATATAAATTTATGGTAAAAACTTATTCAACCTATTTGAGAATGATAAAAACGGTGATTATTTATTTATATAATATGCCCCAATCGCTTTGTGAATATTCACTTACAAATACCAATTTCTGAAGCCAATATAGATTTATTAATTATAGCGTTAACTCATTTTTTTAGTAATGTTTGAGGTGAAGAACTCACAAGTTGATATTTACAACTTATGGGTGATAGGTGGCGCTAGTGGAAACAGGTTCTGTCTCCCAATTAGAAAGATACTGCTTTTGAAATGCCAAACTTTCACAAACTATTTAATGAAAATCCGTCTAGACTACTCTTCATTTGCCTTCCATACAAATTTATTGATATGTACATAAACCTTTCAAGTTTCATTACACTTTAATTTGTTGTTATGGTATCGAAAAATTACCTTCAAGTTGTAAAAAAAGACGCTTACCTGAAAATAGAGGCAAATAAATAGAAATAAATTAGCTATTTCAATTTAAAATAAAGCAATTACAGTAAAAATAGTTTAAATTATGGGAATTTTATGGCAAATTCTTTTGTACTAAACAAACAACTACTTAAGTTGACAAGACGCGCCGGGCCGCACCGCTCAATTAATAGAAATGCATCGATCAACACGACACACGTCGATTAATCAGATAAGCGCACATATGTATAGACGCAAATGGAAAAGGGAAATATTTAACCAATCTAGTGATTATGTTGTTTTCTATAGTCGTCAAGTAATCAGTTTTACGTCAATTTGATTGATGACCAATGGATATTTTTGGAAATGAAATATTTTCATGGAACTAAGTCAACGTCGGAGTCGTTGATTCAATTTTCGAAATCCTTTATTGAAGACATAAAGTGGAACACTCGCTATGAGAAGTGAAGTTTTTTTTTTTTCAGGAAAATAGATTGGAAAATATTTCGATAATTGAACGGAAAGATGTTACAATTAATTTTACGGCGATACTAGAAATATGAATGAATAAATAATATTTTGTTTTTGAAGAAAATTCAGGTCTTCTGGAAATATTTCAACGGCAACACGTTTTATATCCAAACCATCATGTAAGATCAGCGGCTATCTCTCTTAAATTAAAATGACGATTTTCTATCGTAATTTCTGTCGCTTTATCGATGCCAACTTCAGCTTTAGTTTTTGGGATGCACTGTACCGCTCATGTACACGTTTTTTTTTTATAAAGTTCATTCAATGTAAACCTTTCGTAACATTTTCAACGATTCGGACCTAGAAATTATGTTTGCAAATACAAAATTTATTCGATATTTTTACCCGCTGTAAAATCATAGAACAAACTTGAGATTGACTGAGACTGGTAAATAAACTAAATGGCAGATCGCGACCAAACTCCGCATGAATAGAAAGGATATTTGACCCAATTTTGCAGCAGAAATAAGCAGAGTTTTAAATAATGAATTCCCCATGTACTTTATTGATAGAATGTAATGTCTGTTGTTTCTTTCCTACATCATTATAGACAAATTCCCCCTTTATGCTATTCATTCAAGAATTCTTCTGCTAAGGAAGAGTTCGTTTCGGAAAAAGATTACAAGTGGACGATTTGTGAAGAAATTGTTAAAGCTGTAAAGCGTTTCCTTTTAACAATCTCTTCAGCTTGTGGCTATGCCACATATAAGGAAAACAAGGTATCACGTTTGAAATATATATATTTATATATATAAATATATATATATATATATATATATATGTATATATATCGTACATACATACTAGTGATGAACTTTACAATCCATACCTTCCATTAAGTTTACTTGTGTGCTATGAAAAAATCCGTGGCATATCTTTAAGGGGTATCGCTATATTATATGTAGAAGAAATGTTGAATACCTTAAAGGGATATTGACTAATGATAACTAACAGGCAAGCGATGCGAAAATCAGCAAAACTTCCAGCAAGGAAATATTCTAAAGCTAATACTGATAATACTTTGAAAAGTTTTTTTTTATCTTACGCAAATGTTATTCATTTTTCTGTTCCAAAGTACATAGCATATACTTTAGGCATACCTTAGGTTCAAAGTTCCTTTGCGTACGTATTATGCATAGTAAAACAAGGTACCATCTTATTTAAAATAGATATGTTAAAATGTGATAAACACATCTTAGAATATAAATGGCTTTAGAATAAAGAATGAGGCAAAAACGACCTCTTCGAAACAAACTATCGATTTTGCCCATTCTTCCAATTTTTTCTAAAACTTCATTAAAAAGTGCATAGAATAGAATGATTTCTTTCAGTACCCACGAAATTAGGCATATTTTGCTAAAATAATAAATAATACTGATGTATGCTGAATAGCCTAAGTTATTCTGAAGTAACTTTAGCCCATAGGTAAGTTTTTTTATATTGAACCGATTTTGCCCAACTACGAACATTGCCTGCCTACATCCATAAAGTTGTTTTCATGCAAATCCGAAGCCTCCTACCTTTCTACAGAAACGCAAATGTGTGGCCGGACTTGCTTCTTACACTGGTATGAATATTGACAGCATTACCAAGAGGATATTCTCACTTCAAACATTTCAGATAATTACTTATAGTGGTTGCAAACAAAGTGAAAAACTTAGTTCGCACCCATTCTGTGGCAGAGAATATAAAAAAACTCTGAATGTGTGACATATAAGTACATATTTAGCTGGCGCGGTATAGATAAATTTTATTCTTATGTCAAACATTGAAAAAGGAGTTATAGCGTTTATATTTATTAAAAGGTTATATGTGTCCAGTAAAGAAAATGCGTTGCATATTCTTCCGGGTTAGCCTTAAATTAAATAAAGCAGAAAATTGGGCATCTTGAAGGCGTATTGTGGCACATCTTAAAATGGAGACTACTGAATCTATATATCGGAAATCTAGCTATAATCATTGCATATATTGAAGGCATATCGAGTAGTGACTGAGAAACTGATACTGATAATGTTTCGAGGTTTGAATTATTTTTCTGCATACATCTTTTTGAATACCAAATACCCTAAACTTCCCTTCGTCTATGACCATATTAATTACACATAAAAAACCAAGTTCTTTGAACTTATGCCGATGCGAAGGTCATTAAACAAGAACTTGCTGGTTTTCCCCCTTGGATTTGTGATAATTTTGGAAACAAATCTCAACCAGCCGGACCAAAAATTATTTCCAAATAACTTTCTGGACATTTTTTATTGTTTCCTAAGGTTTATGTTTCATACTTAGAGGGAGGAATTTTATACTTTGTGAAATTAAAGTTTGAACTTCCCAGCAACTTCCTTTGTCTGGAAAGTAATTGTAGACGTTACGTTTTTTAGCCTGTTCCCAAAACTTCCCTCCAATAACAACGCAAAAGACGATAATGACGAGACGATATCAAGAATGAAAAAAAAACTGAAAAAACAAAATCATTTATAAGAATGCACATAAATGTTCTGTTGAACACTTTTGCAGTATTTGTGGTGGATTGTTTTCAATTTTGTACGTGACTGACTGTGACGGAAAATCATTGACCTTTTGTGTTGATTTAAGAGAAAACTGGCTGAAATTGAAATCTCAAGTTTCTCTTAAATTGTATCAACAACAGCAACTACTACTACCAGACACCCAGAGTTCAAGTACGTTCAAAGTTTCAAGTTTGTTTGGGTTTTTTGCTGGACGTCGACTATAGAAATGCCAAAAAAAAAAGGTAAAAACAAAAGCCTTAAATTTTATTATGTACCTCAGCGGTACTCACAAAAACGCCCCGAAACTATGAGAGAGGTTTAAACAAATTTGAATTTGGAAAGGAAACTCCAAACTAAAGAGGCCAGACGAATTTTGTACACAAAAGGACTGACTGCCAGACATATGGATGGATGGACAGACATTTGTGAGTTACCTCCTTTTAATTTAGCTATCTGCAGATTTTTGTCTGTCAGGATTTCAAGTCATTGCTCTCTTGCTCTCTCGGCTTGTCTGAGGTTTGTATTCATGTACAGCCAATATCCTCTGCCATTTCGAGCTTCTTCAATTACTGACTGAGCCTTAGCCAACATGAAAATTTGTGGCATTGACTTGTCTGGCTCTGTCTGCCAGAGGACAATAAACTTTGCATTATTAAAGGTTCTTCTGCCCAAGACAAGACAAAACTTGCAGACAGTGAAGCAGAACTACGGGCTGACTGGCTGGCTGTCTTTGTCTGTGAATTGGTTTATGGCATTTTAACATTGCTGAAATTTTTGCGTTTTATACAACTACAGCAACATCAATCTTTGAAAATTTTCAAAATCTCAGAAAGAACGAACTTTCCCATGACTTGTCTTATTTACCCAAGAACTGACTGGGTGTCAGACATAGCCAGAGTGCATGGACTACCATTAATGTCGTCTTGGGATATTAAAGGGAAAATAACAGTTGTCACGTCTCTCCCTTCAAGACAGTTCACATGCGGAATTTTTAGTCTCCTGTCTGTCCTTCCCCTGGGGACTCAGTTGTGTACTTATTCCTTAGTGTCGTCTGATGAATGCCTTAATGTTTACATTTTGAGTTAAAGGACCCGAAAATGTTTCAATTACAGTTCAATGTCTGCTACAACACAGCCAACGAAAAAACATCGAGTTTATCATTTTTTGTCTGCTACTTTAAACACTTCTTTGAAACAAAGTTAAGGTAAAAGTTCGTTCCAAGCTTTTGCAATGTAAATGAATGGGTGAAAGTGGAATGAACTCCATTTTTATTCGAAAAATGTATTAAATACATGAAATAAACAAAACAAGTATATGTACTGGTTATTACATTTTTTCAAACAGTAAAAATGTGTAGCATACATTGATGAGTTGGGTTTAAATTAAAGTAACATAAATCAGTGGTATCAAATTTGAAAGAGATGATGGGGTTGAAAACTATTATAGTTTTAAAATGAATAAAATGTGTTGCCTTCTTCTAGGGATATCGAATAGTTCAGTGAAGAACAAATCATAACAGATTTTTATACCCAGTGTAAATATGGGAAATACAAAATAATATTTTTTTTTTTACAGAAATATTTGAAAACAACTTTTTATAAAATATTCCGCATAACTTTATCGACAACTAAGTGGCAAAACCAATGCATAGAATAAAGGGATATCGGAGCTTAAAGAAAAGAAGAGTCTAGCTAGTCTAGTCTAGTCAGCAGCAGAAAGGCAGATGTCCCGCAATGGATAAGCTTTTGCATAACAACTCTTCTTCGATTCCTAAATATTGTTACATAGAAAGTTCCTATTTCTGACGTATTTTTCTAATATATATAAACGTTTTGCATTTCCTAAAATGATTTTACATAAAAATATAGGAGGCAAGGAAAGTTCGAAATCTAGCAAAAATTCTAATTTCAATGAAAATTCAAATTTTAATGAAAATGCGGATTTCAACGAATTCGAATTTCAATAAAAATTCGAATTTCAATAAAAAATTCGAATACCAATGAAAATTCGAATTTCAATGAAAATTCAAATTTCAATGAAAATTCAAATTTCAATGAAAATTCGAATTTCAATGGAGATTCGAATTACAATGAAAATGCGGATTTCAATGAAAATGCGGATTTCAATGGAGATTCGAATTTCAATGAAAATTCAAATTTCAATTAAAATTCGATCTCAATGAATATTCGAATTTTGATGAAAATTCGAATTTCAATGAAATTCAACAAAAATTCGAATTTCAATGATAATTCCAATTTTAATAAAAATTTGGATTTTAAAATGTTTGAAAAAAATTTTTTTTTTTTAAATTTGCGGTAATAGGATTTCAGCAAAAACCCAAAAATTGAAATTTCAATCAAAATTTAAATTTCCAAAAAAATCCGGAAATTTGAATTTTTGCGAAAATCGAAAAAAGTTTAAGTTTGAAAAAAGTGCAGTTACAACGGCAATTTGAATTGCAAAAAAACTGGAATTACACCGAAAATTCAAAATTCAGCAAAAATTCGAATCAAAAATTCGAAATCCAAAGAAAATTCGAAGTTCAGTACAAATTCGATCTCAGTGAAAATTCAAATTTCCATAAAAAAAATCCAATTTCAAATAAAATATAAAAATGTACAAAAATAGAATTTGGAATAATATCCGAATTTCAACAAACATTTAAAAATGTGTAACAAAAAAATTTCAAACAAATTTCGAACTCCAATAAAGATATAAAATTTGAAATGTAAATGAAAAAAACTGCGATTAAAATGAAAATTTCAACTTCGAGCTTCAACAAAAATTTAAATTTAAACTCAAATTCTAATCTCTACAGAAATTTCAATATCGGCGTAAATTATGTCGAATAAATCTGAACGAATATTCGACATCAAAGAAAATAGAAGTTTAAACAAATACTCGAACGATTCAAAAGCATATAAATTCTAGAAAATTTTAATGTAAGAAAACTCGAATTTCAAAGAAAATTAGAATCGTATTTAACCGTATTAATTTCAACAAATAACGATTACGTTTAAGATCAGATCAGATTGATATTGAATAGCGTAACAATATGCCATGATTTCTCAAATTCCATTCTATACATTAGAAAAAAAACTAGAACAGAAGATATGCTGTTTAAAAGCGAATTTCTTTAATTGGGGGAGCTTCACTTCAAACGAATCAATTTGTAACATCCATGGGAAATACTTCCACGTATTCTGGTGGGAATTTTTCGGTCAAATTTGTTATTATTGGACATACAGTCATGCATAAATTCAGCTAACTGATGCATTCACAATTTTTGCTTCTCATGAATGGTGCAAGGAAGAGCTTCTCGAAAGACCAGATTAAAGGTTTTCTGAAGATGCATCAAAAGACAGTTTGATTTGAACAACTTCACATAACGCATAACTGATAGATGTACGACCACGCTAGAATCAAGCAAAGCAATTTATAAATATCTCATGATGATGCCACAAGTGCCACGCAATTTAAACGAATTTATTATGAATAATACCGCAAAACCCTTAACTGGTACAAGTACTACCACGACTAAATATTGCAAACTGAAGTATTGATCTTATTTTTATGTTTGTAGATCAAATGTAGAATGTGGATGTTAAAAATTGTAGGGGAACTTAAGAAATGTTTTTATGCATACATATAATATAAAAATGTATTAAATTTTGGAATTTAAAAATCAACAAAGCAACAACAAATACCCATAGTAGTGCTCACACTTTTTCTTTTTTTTAACTGTATGCCGCAATGCAGTCAAAGAAGCTTTGTTGTCGTCGTTCATTATCCTCATTCTTACATTGACGTCAGTCTTTGTTCCGATACCCCGGTGCCGCCACTACATCGTACAAATGCAACCTCTCCACAATGGCCTTTGTCTGATCTCTCTTCGGTTGTACGCCCCTCTCTATTTTTCTCACCCTTTCTCTTTCTGTCTCACATATGCTCACTTTTAGTCTCTGTTGCAATACAAAGCCTAAAGTCATTGCACTTTCGCATTGTATTGTACACATGATGCATGCAACATATGCTGCATATGTTGCATTGAAGCAGCATGTACATAACTATGTCTAGATGTCAGTCTCGCTGTTGTTTTTTTTTTTTGTGCCTAAGGCCATATTGTCGCAGTTGTGTATGTGCATACATATGTAAGCGTTGGGTCGAAGCTTTATATTGTTATTTACTCAGATTTGTTTCCCCTCTGTACTAGTAGTACGTATTGCTCTCATATGGAGCTGCCACTGCCGCCGCCACCAACATTGATGATGACACATGCATTGCAAAACCCAACGCTTACACTGCACTCATCTATCTGTCCGATGAGAAGATAACATGGATTCCAGAGCCCATAACAAAAACAGCAGCACGTAATGCAGCCCTGCGCTGCACTACAAACCATTGCATTGTCCGAGGTCGTGGTATAGCCAGCCAGGCAAACAGGCAACCAGCCTATCAGCCTGTTTTGTTCGCTTAAGGCAGAGATGGAGGGATGATGTTTCGGCATAATGCAAAATGCAAAAACTGCATCAGATGAACTGGTACTACTGGTGGCTTGTGCAGTTTATGCATTTTCTTGGTGCTGCGAATCTCTTGGCATTGCGTTGACGTCGTGTACCAATTAAAAAACGCTTCTTATTGTGTTGAAGGTAAAGGTTACTGACCTATTCTCCTTCTTCATCTTAATAAAAGAAGTCCATTGCTTTTTAAAAGGACTAGATTTCCCATTGTTTTCTTCTTAAAGTGAGCTATTTTTAGATTTCAACAAGATTTGCTTCTTGTTTTGCAATTTATTACTAAATATGGAATGTTTAAGTAAGAGGGAACAAATAGTGTTTGCAAAAGGATTTCGCACTTTGGAAATTTTAAGAACAACATTTTAATTAGTTTAAAAATAACAAGTGGACAGGCGCAAAGTCGGAAAGACGCCAAGTTTGATTGAAGACCGAAGCTTTTTTACCCACTAATAGCATGGAGTGCAGTCTACACGATGTAGCGACTCATCGTTAAAAACTGCATCCTCCCATGCACAATATATCAATTTATCTTATCCTTCTTATCAAGGTAACATCATATTTTATATCATTATTGCGTTACCACGTGACATGATGGTTTCTACATGCTATTATCAAGCATATGATTTTGAACTGAAGTGGTTTTCAAACTGACTTTCGCTGTATCGTCGGTAAACCGTAGAGCCCGTTGAGTGAGTCTAAAAGTATAAAGCGTGTTGTCTCGCTAAATGTGAGAAACCCTTACACATCTTATACAGGGCATGCAAGGATATTTTTTTTTCAAATTAACATGCCCACTGTTGTTGCGGTACCTTATACAGGGTTGCCCATACTCGACGGACCCATCTGGCAACGCCATAA
>JAHXMU010000079.1:2494771-2543099 GCA_019455685.1 Philornis downsi
GCGTTGCCAGATGGGTCCGTCGAATATGGGCAACCCTGTATTCATTTCTGGTCGTAGTAAAAATCTATATCGATCTAAGTATATTCGTCCGTCCGCATGCCTGTTAAAAGCATGAGCTCGAGCTATGCTAAAATGTAATGAAAAAGGAACTAACTACATATTCAAAAGAAGGTTAATTTCAAAACTGGGCAAAACCGGCTCATTGGAAAAAACTTGCCCATTTAAGCATTGCAGCTAAAGTCACACAGTTGAAAATTAAAACTACTGAGCTTAACTGGCTCATTGGGCCACACTCCTCGTTAGACTTAGAACTGAAAGTGCTTTTATATAAAGCAGTTTTGAAACCAATATGATCGTATGTGATCCAGCTATAGGGGTCCGCTTCTGCATCCAATATTGAAAAGTTACAAAGAAGGCAGTCAAAAGTTTTAAGAATGATCACGTGCGCTCTTTGGTATATAAGAAATAATAACATCCACAAAGACGTCAACATTCCCACCATCCGAGAAGAGATAAGAAAATCATGCATAAACTACATTGATAAAATTACTGATCATCCCAATCCATATGCGAGAGACCTGCTTTTGTTTGAGGGTCATAAGCGTCTCAAAAGATTGCAAACTCTAGATTAGGCTATATGAGTGTTTTTCGAACTAAAATCTGAGTATTGCAGTGGCAGTACCAACATTAATATCCTTAGTTTAAGATATAAATACTTATTGTGAATGTCAATAAAAACAAATTTAACATTAATCCCAGCCCCGAAAAAAGTGAATTTTTCCACAATTTCAGTAATACTGCTTACATATTTTTTCCAAGTAACTTGCCTAACTGTTGGCGTAATTATTAAAAAATATTAAAAAAGGATGTTAAAAAGAGAAGGGGGCCTAATTCAGTATATAACGCATGATTAGTTTGCTTCTGACTATCGTACTGATCTGACGATGAGTGGGTACAAAGTTCCTTACACTATACATCATATAGATTCATAGATTTAGTGTTTCGGCATGCCTTTTTTTTTTGGTGATAAATCGATACTTCGTTCATGATGCTATGCCTAGCAAGTGCCAAAATTAGGACGAATTCACCAAACAGCAATTTTACGCCTGTTGATTTTTTTTTTTAATTTTTTTATTTTTTATTATTATTATTTTTTTTTTATTTCAATATATGAACCTTAATTTCCTAAAAAAATGAAAAGATTTCAGTAGTTTGGGACGGGTTTTCATTACAACAAATATATACGAATTGCATGTTTTTTTTTATAGAAATAACACCAGATTCCTGGTAGTTTTTGTTTTCTAAAAGTAAAAGATTTTGAATTCAAATTATTTTTCTTATTAAAATCACATGCGATTCGCAAAAGCAAAATATATTCTTAAGAACACTAAAATAGTCGTTATACTAAACATTTCGTAACCTATTTTTAAGCAGTTTAAGCAATAAACTGTTATAACCTACTTCAAGTGTCGATAAATCACAGGTAATTTGCATACAAACTATTAGCAGCACTTACAGTATAATAAATATCACAGCACAATATGTTTTCAAAATTTATGATGTCTACTTTTTGGCGCAATGCACTATTTTGTTACCTGATGTTATGGTAATACACATGGATAGGAGAGCTAATGCCAAGTATATAATTTCTTATTTGGTTTAAATTTAAAGCCAACGATTTAAATTTGATAATGCTATCAAAGTCATTGAACCAGGAAAATCTCATCAAAAACAAATTTTACTTAATACTATTTAAGAACACAGTCAGCTAATTCGACTTCCCTTAGAAACACCATTTTTATACTTCAATGACTATTTGAACGCTATAAATATACCCAAATACACATTGCATTTGGTATTGGCCACTTTCAACACAATGATAATTTTTTTTTAAACTAAAAACGCTTATTTTTAGACTACAATTCTATTCTTGATGACATTGCCAATTTCACGCTCTAACGCATGCCGAACAAATTTAATTAACAGTTTGCTCCGCCTGTGAAAATGTGCACTCTGTCAGCTGGAAAACAAGAAAAACCACAACGTTTATAACAAACTTTTCTAATGGTATGGAACATGTAAATGGCAATTAATGCATTGCCTACACTTAGGGTGGGTTTTTTCTAAACACACAATAAACTATTTGATGTGTCAGTCAAAATGGTTTATGGCACTATTCAATAACCTTCGTCGCCTTTATATTGATTGTTGACTTCACAGAAAGTAAATACAAATTGCAATGTTGTAATACTATTGGGCGCTATGAAATATTTAGTATACTTTTAGGAGAATATAGAAACAAATTGTTATATTATATATTTCTTTCATAAAGTAAATATGACCTAAAAATGTTTTTAACACATAGAAAAGTTAACAAGCTCAGTTAAATCATTATGTACGTCCCTTAAGGTTTTGATCGGTTAATACTAGTGTTTCCTGTGGCTCCGCAAATATTGTCTTTATCTGACCAAGATATTGGAAAGCGGAAAAAAATACTTTGAACCAAAAAAAA
This sequence comes from Philornis downsi, assembly GCA_019455685.1. Lineage (NCBI taxonomy): Eukaryota > Metazoa > Arthropoda > Insecta > Diptera > Muscidae > Philornis > Philornis downsi. The sequence continues at coordinate 2,497,284 of JAHXMU010000079.1, forward strand.
CGCCCTGCACCGAAAGAATGAGATTTCAAACATCAGTTTGGCAAATCACATTTGCCGACTACTCAACTATTCGAAGTATTTTTCTGTTCATATATCGCTTAGTGGCAGCTTTGACGTGCTTATGGACGATTTGTAACATGTCACATGAAGTATTTACTCCTTATTGGCATCTTGTTACTAAGAAAACGCTTCACATCATTAGTTAGTATTATGTTTAAATCCATTTTCGACCTGGTTACGGACAACAATCTAGTGTTATTCCTTCAAATAGGAAGATTTTTCTATATATATTTGCGCTAAGCACAGAATAATCCCTGCTTTCTTAGAAACAGACACTTCTATAGTTGGAAAGTTTATTCCTCTTTCGTTCCTAACGAATTCTTTATAAATTGTATCCACGCCACCTATCGTACATTAATTGTACTACATTACGGAACATAAGAGAATCAAAAATCACGACTTGCCATGGTTTTTAGGTAATCTACTGAATGTTATATGGACATTTCACCAACAAATTCATGCATATTTCCGGGAAGTGTGCTACAAATTCCCGGATAGTTCGATTTTAGTTGTATATAATATTATTCCTTTTAGGCTATAAAAGTAAAAAGTAAGCCATAATTTTTAATCAATTTGGAATTGCATTTGTTTTGTCATAAATTAAAACCCCAAAATAAAAAAAATATACGAGTATAGACGATTTAGTTGGTAGTTTATAACTATACAATTGTAATTTTCATCTATTGGATGGCTGATGATCAAATAACTTTTATAAATGCATATAAATTTTTTCTTTGTACGTTTGAAAAAGAATGCGTATTTATTGTCTTTTTGCCATTACGGGGTAGCTGTAGAACATTGTTATATTAAGGAACTCAATTTTTTTTCTGTTGCTAATTTGTATACATTACCCTCAAATTTGAAATATATAGTATTACATTACATAAGTCTATTTAAAGATCTATTTAACGCTGGCGCATTTGCAACATTCATTATTGCGGGGAGGGTTGGCGCACAAATTGCCTGAATTACTGCTTGGAAATCATCATCACCTAAATGTGTCGATTTTGTTTTGTAAATTTCCTGTTGTGATAACCCCGCACGAAAAAAAACCCTGGTACAGAAAGATCAGGAGACCTTGAAACTAACGGAATATTGATTTTCTGGAAATTAGTTTAACTGATGAATTTTCACCGGCTATGTTACACGTTGCACCCTCTTATTTTAACTATATACAGAGTTCAAAGTTATTCTCTTTTGAGGCAGTTTAGGAAAGAATACTCTTCCATCATTAAGTAGCATCTTGGTAGCAACGTCCATCAGCCACCCTGTATTTGGGCCACAAATAGGAGCCAAATTTATGGTTCTTTTAACCAGTGAAATAATAATAAATACTTGTACCATTCTGAAATTCCGAAGAAAATTAGCGAACTTAAATATTTGATCTTTGATAGAATTTGTTTGCATTGAATGCATACTTTCAGGCAAGCGTAGTATCGCCTTCACGTCTAGACAACATTTGTTTATACGATTCAAAGTCATGACACCATTTTAATTTTTAAACAATTTAGCAAAGTTAATTAAGCCCTCCGAATAGTATTCTACATTTATGAGCTGCTAAAAATTTAAAGCATTATCTATGGCACCTCTGAATTTTTGCTTTCCACAAAGTAAAGTCTAATTTTCAATAGAGACAATTGGGAAAAGCAAGTATTTCATACATTTCATACATGTATACAAATTATGTTTCAGATTAAAATCGAAAAAATCTGCACCTTAAGGCTTTAATACGCTTTTGTTCTGGCGCATTATCAGTAATCTCAGTAATTTCTTTAACTGTGAGCCATTTAAGAACATTTCAATCCATTATGATTTTTAATTTACTGGCCAGCAAAGGCGCTTGTAAGGTAATATAAGCAAGATGGCAAACGCAAAATAATAATATGCACCACATTTCGCTTTAAACTTGTACACTATACAATAGTATACATTCATTAACACTTTTTCATTTATGACTACGTGGCAAAAAAAAAACACCGTTGCCTCATAAAGACAAAATGCTTGTCTACTTCTAGGTGTTTTATTGTTTCCGCATTGGGAGCGAAACAGCGGTTTCCTGTGAAATCAATATGCTTATGTGTTCTCACATTTCACTAAGAAACTTATGGCAACATCTAAGATCAGAAGCGACAAAATTGTGTCACTTTACAAAAACGAAATTGAAGAAAAATTTAACAAAATCAAAAAGCTTTGGAAATGTACTGCATTTCATAGCATTTCTTTACACTTTTCTAGGCAAGATCAAAGCAAAACAATTACCATGCGTAAACCTAAACCTCTTACATTCAGTGGTTCTTCAAATAACAAGTTACTTTTACACAAGTGACGATTTGGAGCAATTCAAAGCAAAATGTTTGACAAATTTCGAATATCAGTAGGAAATGTATTCACAGAAATTGTCTTAAAATCTAAAAAAACAAAATTAGTACGACGGGTTTGCATTATTCACATAGCGTCAAAATGGTATGGCGTAGCCTTTATATTTTTGGTAGTACTTTATGTTATTTCACATAACAGTTTGCCAGTGGTAAACGTTTTTTCTTAAACGACTTCTTATAGTATAAGTTTAGCTCTAAAAGAATGTAGTCAGCCTAATAGCAGAATGAATATAACATTCAAAATTGGAGCCTACTTTCAGGCGAATTTTATATATCCCCTTCAGAGATATTTAAACAAACAGTAGGCAATTACATTTGTATATTTTCATAACTGAATGAAAAATTACCAACATTTTTTAAAAACTCACAGCCCACGTCAAAAATGCTTCAAGTTTACGATTGTTGCTAACATTCTCAAGGTGAATTACAAATAAATTTTCAGTGAAGTTTTTATGCCCGTGTTGTCGTACAGAGGACACTAAAATAATCGCCATCGCTTTGATAACAGTTGAATTATTTAAATGTAACACGCAAACTTAAGTTTAAACGAGACCAACAATTCCAACAGCGGATACAGACGCCAAGTAATTATTCAAATACTGAATACGTGAGGAATAGCGTAGATATTCATTGTAAAAGTTATGGGCAATAAACTGTTTACTTAAAAATATCAAAAAATAAATAAATAAATGAATTAAATATATCTACAGGTTTGTTGAAAACATTTCAATTTATTCGACAAGTTTGAACGTCATTAGACTTAAGGATCACCTTGTCAAGTACGAATGAGTGGGGAAACTGTGTCATTGAACTTTTGTTTTTAATTACTCTCGAGTTGTTAACGAGATAGCACAGCATGTGCTTCATCATGCTGAGTCATTATGTTGTACGTTCCCTACAAAGGGTACAAGTTCATTTCAGCGTGCCACAATATGTTGCAAATACACATTAAGCAGACGAGTTTACGAGGAGAGAGAAGACATCCATCGTTATAATCCTCGCAATAAAATAATATAGAAAAATTGCTGTTGTCAGTTAGCAATCTCAGCCCTGCCAGTCCCATGATTATTCTGTGTTTTGTCACGTCTAGGCTTTATGACTCATTTTAACGCTAAAGCGGGAAAATGAGGGGTAGTTAACGAAGGGGAAACAATTTTTATAGCATTTTGTGTTCATACACATTTTCGTCCACGTGGAGGACAAATAATAAGAGTTCGTAGGCCTAAAAGCAGGCAACAAATCGACACACAGTTAACGCAGCAAAAAGTAGGCAATGATAAACCTAAATGAATGGAAAGTGTCATGGGGTGTTCAATTTGCTAATAATTCTATGTTAGCAGATAATAAGATTATTCTACTTGACGGGATTTGTTTTCAAAGGAAAAAATAATGGTTAAAAACACAAAATTCCAAGAAAAATTTTAACTAAGCCGTTTCAGTAGCAGCAATAGAACATAAGATCAGTAAAAGCTTTAATAGGCAATTCTACGTCAAGCCGACAAAGAATTTTTACTTTTTATCTGAAGAAACTTTAGGCGTTTGATCTATTAGGTGTTAGCAAAGTCTGGTTCCCAAATGTTCAATAGTAATTTAATTCGGTAACATTAGAAAGAAGTGTGCATTTTCGAGTACATAACACAACCTGGCAGTTCGATACGGTAAAAATTGCATGAAGTCATGGCCGGGTATTCGTAGGACGACGCCGACCAACACGAAATATTCAATAAAAACAAGCAAAGATCATACTGAGCCATTTTGCTTTTACTTTTGGAGATGATTGTGAGGAAGCTGCAGTAAACTTGAACGAAAACTGCGAAATGTTACTGCAGCCTTCTTACGCGTTGGGAAGGAGTCAAAAAATAAAGTCGATCTGCTTTCTCTATCCATAAACAAAAATCTAACTGTGTCAGACATTTGTTTGAGTTATCACCCAAGCGAGCGAAACAGTTCTTTGAATTTTCGAGAGAAAAATAGTCACAACCAAAAGGGCCATCAATCAATAAAACTGGCTTCACACATACGATGGGAGAGCTTCTCGCATTCATTGTTCTACTTTTAGACTCACTGAACGGGATCCACTGCTTAATAGTGATTCTGAACATCAGTTTGTGGATATTTTATTAGACTTGCCAATTTCAGTTGAACACATTGAGATAGCTGCACATACATACAAGGATGATGGTTGTATCAGGGTTCGAACCCGCGATCACATCATAGTGTATAATAAGCCGCAATTTGTTGTTTACATATAGATAATCATTCTTACAATAGTACGAATTATACACGACAGATGGCATGTTATAGATGTGTACAATCATTGTATAAGAACAGTACTATTGTTATAACATGATAATGTCAAAGACATCATAAATTACAGAGAATACTTTATAAATGCTATAATTTAAATAGCAAATACTTTACATGAACAATTTACTTACAGAAAATTTGCTAATTTCCTTCCAAATTTGTTGCAATGTATGAAATCAAACAATTTCCATTCAGTCTTCATACGCTGCCATATAAAGATTAAATCTAATTTGAAGAAAAAAATGCTTACCTAAAAATAGAGAGAAATAGAAAAAAATTACTTATTTCAGTTAAAACTACACCAATTGCAGTCAAATATTTGAGTAAATTACGATATCATGTATGATAGAATTTTATGACAATTTTATTTGTATTAAACAAACTACTTAAGTAGAAGTCAGTGAGACGTAGTGCTCTATCAATATAAACATGAGTCGATCAGCACACAATCGCCGGTAAATCGCAATGGATGTAGGAAATGCCAGAAACAAGACTTTAATTATTCACACACAGAACAAAGGAAGATAACTTGCTTTTTGGGGGTGGTATAAGGTAATGTGTTCTTTGGTATAACAGAGAAAAGTCTTTGCCAATCCAAGGCACTTCTTAAAATGAACATTCCTTTCATTGATACAGAACACCGCAGAGAAAACTGGTTCGCCATTTAATTCGAAACTAAAAAACTTTTTCAACTGTTAAAGTACTAAGGGAGCTCCTACCAATTATGTCGAATATTTCAGCCAGCTCCTTGAAGTATGCCCTTAAAATTCGAGCAAAATTTTTAGCTTTTAATTTCCTCCCCACTATGAATTCCTGTTAAATACCAAGCTGTGCAAGCAAAATAAGCTTCATTTGTAATGTTCAAGATAAATTTTTAATTGTTAAAAGGAAATTTGATAACGACATTTTTCTGTTTAACTTATATTATTATTATTATTACACCCTTAACATATGTTGCGCACAAAGTTGTTAAACAAGTTTTTACTCTTTCGATAACATGTTACAATTTAACTGGAATATGGTAAACTCACAATAAAAAATAAATAGAACAAGAAAGAAAAATAATTCGATGTAATAAAGAACTACGTTCATAAATGCAATCTCCAGTTTAAAGTTGTTATTCCTGAAAGTAGACTACACCCTTTCATATGAAAATTATTTTATAAGTAAACGGAGATTCAATCTAAATGTGCAGTAATTGCATAATATTATTATTTAAATTGGATACATTGAGAAGATAGCGCTTTTGACATATCCAAGCAAAGTTGTCCAGTAGGAATAAAACTTATTCTTTCAAGGACAGTTTTCGACCTTCAGAAGATGATAATTTTTCAGAATATTTCTAACATTTTCATGTTTCAGCGGGCCATCGCCCCTGTCTGGACGAAGCATATGGTGTCTGTTCATTACAGCGCCTTTCTAATAGTCCCGCGCGCTACCTTCGACCTCATCGACATATTACCGGTGTTAGTGGAAAACCATATAAGCTACGATGAACCTCACATAGAAACCGCATTTTTTTAAATGACTCAAGCGTCACCTTTTGGTCATTAACTGTACTATTCTAGAAGTCTCCACCACAACTTAAAAATATTACATTTACAAACCATTCAATCTGCTACAGCAACTACAACCAGAGTTGTTATACAATCAAATACCACTTAATAACTAAAAATCAGGAACATCCTTTGTATTATTTAATACATTGTACATGTATTTCTTATATAATAATCAATCTTGACACTAAACAATCTAATATCACACAAATTAAAAACTTTCAATGCCATTTCCATCGTCGTTGTCACCCTAAGTTTATTAATATAATCATAAAAATAGTGACACCAACCTTGATTTAAACTAATAATGAGCCAACCATAACATGTTAAAGCCAAGAGACAGCGTAAAATACGCTCTAATGTTAATAAGTCCGTAAGTATTAAATCAAATACCTAAAAGTATGCTTCAAAATAAAATGGTAATGTCATAAAAAACCACAGGAAAAAGAGATATAATAAGGTTTAGGTTTGCTTGGTTAGTCTCCTTGACTTTTGTAACTTACGAAAGAGTCGAATATGCTGCAAGAGAAGACACACACAAATAAGAGAAACTTCACAAAAGCTATGCCCTACCTTACATTTATAGGGTTAGTTAGTAAAGTACTCTGTAATATTGATTTTTGCGGCACCTAACAAAGGGAGCAATTCCTCCAACACCAAACAAAGTAAGACAAAACCCAACAGCGGTTTTTTGTAGAACCAATTTGTCGCTTATAAGGCCAAAAACATGGTAACTCTGTCCCGCTCATCTGGCGTTTGCATAAACAAACACCTACCCACAATGATAGTTTTTGCTAGCATACATTAAGGCGACTGGCTGTCGCCACCATTGTAAATGCTTTCGTTTTAATATCCTTTTTTGGGCAATATACGAGTATCCTTGGAAAATTGTATGGCCGTCATGTGGCAAAACTACCCAATGTAGTTTATGTTGTCTGTGAACATGAAACTCTCTGGCTTTTTATGTAACATAGCCATGAGGAATGTGGTTACGTACATATGTATGTGTTTCCATCACGATGGCCAAAACCTTACTCGCGGCACAACTGACTAAATTGTAGCTGTAAATGAACGGAAAAGAGAGAGGGAGAGAGAGAGAGTGACAATAGCAGTTGACTTTGGAAATGCATATTAAATTAAGGGCGGTAACTCGTCTGCAGTTTTATGTTCTGCATTTATTGTGATGGACATTTTCTTTATTGCAATGACAAGAAGGACATTAAGGCAATCACCTTAAAGTATAATCAAAATGGACTATCGACAATATTTAATAATAACGCCGTAAAATGCTCTTGGAACAGTATTGTGTTTTATATTTTTTAACCGAAAAATGCAAGAAATGCAACGTATGATTAACGTCGTAAGCCCCACATCCCCCCGGTTGCTTATAGGAAACCGCTGATTCTGTTAAGTTGTTAAGCTATAAGTACATTGTAAGACAATGATATAACCGGAAAAGCTAGGACAATTTGGTAAGCCGAGAGATGTACAATAATTTGACGTAAACTAACCTAAAAGTATGCCCCGCTTTTATTTGGCTTGTTTGAAACCGGAATTTATTTCATGCAACAATGAAAAACCTACGTTTTAAACAAAAATATGGACAATGTAAAAGATGAACTGACGTATTGCGGTAACCTTATAATAGCCTACATCGCAAAATCTGCACAGATTATCGCTTATGTTTGATTACAGCTTTCTTTAAGCAACAGGGAGGACATATTTTAGCCCTTGTTACTGATTTTCTTCCGAACTCATTGAGCCAAGCTAGACTGCCATATTTCAACATATAGATCAAACTGTAGGCCACCACTATTCTGTTACCTCATAAAACCCTGCACCATAGACTGTGCAGTGAAATATTAAAAAACCGTCGGTCGCATTCTAACAAAACCACTTAATTTTAAATAAACAGAAAACAGTTCCCACAACAGCTCCCAAATAACGTAATTGTAAAGGTTTGCTCAAAAATAAATGACCAAAGGTTTCTTTATAAACATTATTTTTATCACAAATAAGTTTCCGTCGTTTTACAAAAGATGACAACATCAATAAATAATAAAACTGTCAGAACTGAAACACCGTATTATAAAGGCTGGATATCTGTCAACACCATAAATGTGAAATATAAATGATTTTGTATCAGCCTCACTTATTTTCTTTTTTTTATGCGAAAATGTCAAGTTTTGAGTCGAATGGACATCGTATACGGGAACTTTGGATTTATTTCTTTAATTTGAAAATTTTGCAATTAAAACGTATCGATTGCTTGCAGAAGTATTCACCGATGCTGTTTTAAGTGGGAGAAATTGTCGTGAGTAATTTCAAAGCTTTAAGAATTGTGAATTAGAGCTGAAGACATAGAACTTGCAGAAGACTGAAAGTGTACTTAAACGAGGAATGGGAATAGTTATTAATGGAAAATTGCAAGAACAATTTGAAATTATATTAGGAATGTCCCAACATACAATTTCACATCGTTTAATATAGTTGGAAATGATTCAAAATGAAACAAGTTGGATTTCATATTAACTAACTAACAACTAAATGTATTGAACATAGATTCTGCACATGTGAATTGCTTCCTGCCAGGCATAGGCGAAAGGTTTTTCCGCATAGCACAATCACTGATGATGCAAAATGGATCCGCTAAAACGGATCAAAGAAGAGGAAATCACAACGATTCATGAGAAATTAACTTAATTTTGGATTTGGTGGTATTAATTTGTTGCCGTGTATTATGAGTTACTCAAACCGAATGAAACCATTACCCTCTATCGGACACAACTGATGAGACTGAGCCTAGCATTCAAAGAAAAATGGTCCCCATTATTACTCAGGACACGCCAAAATGTTTCAATTGCATGATATTTCCCTTACTTTGAAAACCTTACTTGAGAAGTCCTTCTCCACCTAAACACCAGACATTGTCCTGTCGAAAATCGCTTGTTTCAATCGATGACACCTATCTTTGCCAAAAATTGGATCGATCCCCTGGATAGTCTCAAAGGATGAAACTTCCATCGACATGGTTTTCATATACTGCCTGAAAAATTAGAAAATTCGTGGTCAGCGATAGCCAACATTTTGAATTACACATGCAACGTACCGCTTTTTTTCAAAACAAATGCTCAATTTTTGTGCTCCTAATAGTCGGACACATAAAAAGCAAGAAAATTAAACTGAGATTTATGGAGCTGAGTACTTTGTTTTGAAAACTTACCATACAATTGATATCTTTCTCCAGAAAAGTGTAAAACAGCAGTTCATATTTGAAATGTCTTTTAAATTTCCTTTTAAGAATTATTAAGAAAAAAATAACACAAATTTCCTATAGAAGTCACACACAATTTTGTTTTATTTTCATTGGAAATTGTTCATATAGTGCACATTTTCTACAGAAAAATCGTACACAAAAAAAAAAATAAAAAAAGAAATTTAACGTTTCATATGGGGATGGTCGCAGGGCAACGATTTTTAACGAAATGTTCGACATATAAGGTGCCTTATGAATTGAACACATCAATTTTTTATTAATATGTATAATCATTTTTCCTTTATTAATTTGAACAATAATAGTTTTTCATCTTTTTAACGACTTTTAAAAATAGTTGAATTTAAATGGCATTCAAGTTCGGTAACGCATATTGAAAGCAAGCGCGGCACCCATTTTGCACACACCTTTCTCATCTTCAAATCTTCGGCCAATATACACTTTTTGAAATGCCTATAATCTCATCTAGCTCACGCACCTAACCTGACGATCATTCAATACCATTTGGTGAATTTTCTTAACAGTGTCTGGCGTGGACACCTAAATTGGTCAACCACTACGGTGGTCGTTTTGGCAGGCAGCTCGTACGGCCTCATTTAAACTCTGCTCCCCAATATTTTACAGTCGTAAATGAAGGAGCAGATGCCCCTAGATTAGAATCTAGCTCGGCTTTAATATTGGTTGGACTGAGACCATTCAAATGGAAACATTATCCATGTTTGCAAATTCAGTGAGACAACGTGGCGCCTTGAAACTTAAAACATATGGGACTGCCCTCGTAGTTTTGTCTTTTAATTCAAGTATTTGCTACTTACTAAGTATTAAAACACAGTTTTTCTCTTATATTTGTTTCCCATTTCTATTTTACCCCCTTCTGCATTAAACAAGTGTACGTCTCTGTTTGCCCTGTCTATGATGTTGTTTTTCTCTGATGTCTCTTTAGTCATCACATACGTTTCCTACTTTGGTTTCTCCCTTTTCGTTTTGTTATGTTATTTGACTTCGTTGTTTTGGTTTTTTTTTACTCGTCTGTTAAAATCTCACTGGCTTTTGTTGTCTGCTGCTTTTCTCATTGACGTTTGTAAATTTTTCTTTCTCTTTCATTGGTTGTTTTCATGTTGTTGTGTTTGTTCATTCGTTGTTTGTTTTTCTGTTTAGGTTTTGTGGCAAAAGGACATTGAACCTGGGGCATGTTGCGTCGCAAGGTTGGTTTCACTAGTGGTTGTTACTCTCAACAATCGGATTTGTTTATTTAGAGACGCAGATAAAAGTGATTTCGTTGATGGATTGTGAATATATTTTTGGGCGAAGAGCAGGAGATTCAATACTTTTTTGATTGGAAAATCAGCAGGAAGGAAAGTTTACTACAAACCAATACTTGATTTGTATTTAAAGAGCCGTAATTGCTATGTGTATCGTAAGCCTATGAGTAGTCTTTATAAGTTAAATTGAAATGACGCCTAGATGTATGCCATAGATGTTGTTAGAAATATAAAGAAACAGGCATACTGTTAGCGCTTTGCTTTATAATACGACAGATGAAGGTCATTTATATAATAAGGTTTGACGGCATAAAGTCAGTCACATCATAGTCGAAGGCGGTTTTTCGTTGGATAAAATATAAGAAACCATCGAACTATTTGAGCTAAAAATTCACCTTAAGAGATTTTTATAGATATTTTTACACAAAGATTTTTTATTCATGAAAACTGTAAGAGTAACTCAAAACTATCCGTATCGATATTTTATTCCAAACAAAATACATCAGTAATTTACTAATTTCATACAAATCCTGACTGGTACCGAAGAATGACAATTTTTCGGTTCGACATGAATGCCAGTAACTAGGCGCTCTCTATATTGTACTCGTATAGATCTTTGCAGTGGCGCTATCCAAGAATGATCGTATGTTTCACTACGAGTTATTGAGAACCAATTTAGTATAAAAAGGTCTCAATCGCCCTCTTAAAATTATTTACAATTATAAACAGAAAAATCTACACGTTTTAAGGACTGTTTCATAAAAAAATATCTGCATTATTTGCATAAAAAGATCTGAGCAACTGAGACCTATTTTCGTACATTAAACATATCAGTTGCTGAGAGCATTATTCATATACTAGAAATGTCATTAACTGAAACCATTTTTCGTATAGGAAATGGTTTAATTACGGATAGCGGTTTTCGTGCAGAAAGTTTTGGTACTGCGATTTTTGATATATCCTCATTTTCTAAGACATTTCCTTCCATATAAAACAAGTCCCAGATACTGAGACAAATCTCAGTTACTGAGGCAAATCTCAGTCACCGATTACTGGCACACTTTTCGTACGAATGAAATCTCTTTCGTAAAGAACAACTTTCAATCGGTGAAATAATTTTTCATATAGAAAAAATTTCAGCTGTTGAGAAGAGACTTTTTCGGTGGAACAAATCTTAGTTACTGAGACACTTTTCATATAGAACAAAGCTCAGTTACTGAGACACTTTTTTAAACAGAACAAGCCCCAGTTACTAAGATTGAAATATTGAAATGGAAGTCTCTGCTTTTGTGTAGAAAATGTTACAAGTTCTAAGACCCCTTTCCGAGTAAAAAAGGTCGCGGTTACCGGGACCCTTCTCCGTAAAGAAGGTCTCAGTTATTGACTCGGTGTTACACAGAAGGATCGTACTTACTGAGACTCTTTTCATGCGAAAGAAGCCCCAAAAACCTCAGCTCCTTTTCTTTAGGAAAAAGACGCCTTTTCTGAAAGCATCTTCATATGGATATAGTCTCCGTTTATGAATCTAAGTTTTAGTTTCTGGCAGTTTGAGTCGCAGAAAAAATGACACAATTTCTGAAATTTATTTTGAAAAAAACTTAAAGTATTCTAAACTTTCTCTTTATGGAAAGTTTTCTAAACGTTATCTTTATAGAAAGTTTTAGTTTAAAATGTATGTATGTCTAACATAGTACAACTTTTTCCAATTTTAACTATTATACTCGTATACTACAATTTAAAATAATACCTTCGATTAGTTTCCCATTTGTTCACATAAGTAATGGAGCCTTCCTTAGGGCGTCTAAGCAAACAAACGCATATTTATGATGACCAACCCAGTAAATATTTAATTTCCGTAACGTAAAACATGTTTCTTTCAAAGATGGCTATATTTTAATATAATAAGGGTAAAATATAAGTAATTAAGAATGTATGTAGACGTTCACTAAATCAAAGTATACCTTGAGAACGTAAACAATAAAAACATTGTGTTGCATACCTTATGGAGGGACTAACGGATAATGACGTAGTATATCGTAGAATACCTACTACCAAACCTACCTCCAATCTGTTAATTATAAATTATTAGCGAATCAACGTACATTTGTAAGGATTAACAACAAAGTTGCTTACAGTTGTGGGTTGTAGATTATTATTGGCGACATCATTTCCAACCATTTTTACTTACTATATTCAGCGCAAAATCTATTTTGGTGTGCTCTGCGCACTTATAGAAAATTGTGTTTCTTTTGTTCGCAGACGTGAAAGGAATTTATAATGTTCACAAATTGTTGTATGTACTGAAGGCACAACGAATGCATACGGCATTTCTACAAGAGTTGAGGAAAATTAACTTTTCCTTTGTTGCTTCTTCGATGAACTGAAACTGCCTGCCAACAACGAAGAAAAAATTACTTGACACAATTTTTCCATTCAGCAATTTTGATTCGTCTGTGAAATATATATGAGTTTCCACGACCGGAATGAAAGAAATTTTGTTTTGAGTCAGCTAAAAGCGAGAAACGTGTGTTAAATGTCATAATTTGTTATGTCTCGCAATCGTTGGTGTGTTTTTTTTTCTCTCTCTATCCTTTCATTTCATTCAGTACCTGGTTAATGGATTGTCTCGATTTATGAACTACCGACAGAGGAAGAATAAAGTAAATCAAAGAAATGGTGTCAATTTTCTGGGAACTTTTTCGATTGTTATTATAAGCTGTGTACTCATTAACGGTGTGGAGTCGAGGAAATGTGAGCCTTCCAATGTGTCTGGGTAGTTCAATGGCCTTAAAACTAATTATAGACATTTTGACATTTTGCAATTTCCCATAGTGTTGGGTTAAATATATACCACAATTTTTGATATCTTGTGGACCTAGAGTTGTAGTCATGGAAGAGTTTCTTGGCGACCTTTCTAAACATGCAAGATTATCTCTTCAGGAGAGCATCTCAAAGGATCACGATCTCTGCTCTCTCTCTCTCTTTCTCTTTCTCTTTCAATCCAGAAGACCTTCCTGAGAACGTTGCTGGGACAGTTTCAAAAATGGGTTCCCCAAGGCTTGTGTGAAACATTTTTGTTGATTTTTACTAACTTTCTGAACACCCGCTTCTTTATTTTAGGCTTTTTTAAGAAAGGACAGGCTCTCAGAATATATTAACAAAGGTCCCATAAGACACTATCGATCCAGAAGAGTTTCTTGAGGCTTCCTTGAGAAAATAAATTTGTATATGTAAATTTCTTATTCAAAAGAACCGTCGAAAAGCTTCCTGAAAGCATTTTTAATGTTATGGGATTGATCGCCTGATAGAGGCCGTTGTGGACCAATCTAATAATTTAGGCTAGAAATGACTCGAGAATCACTTTTTAAGGAACGATGTATACTGGATTTTAAGATCGGAGCAGAATATAGTAGTGTCGGTTCAGACTATACTCATGGAGAAATCTAATTGCAGATTTAGTACAACTTTATAAAGAGCTTTTTGAAGATCTTCCTAAAAAAAACACAGAAGCTGTTGATTAAAAGAACTTACAGGAGTGAATTAAAATCGTCATTATAAAAAATTGTCTTATATACAGATTAGTTTGAAGGGGTTTTAAAGAGTATATACATGTAGGTTTAGAAAAGTCTTCTTAGAGATCTAGACTTTTTAATAGGAAAGGATTAATAGAAGGATTTTGTCGGCCTTACTGCCGATTAACGGTCATTCACGATGGCCTGAAAGATGTCCATGACTCATTCAGAGCAGTTTAGTAAATGTGTTATCTATAATAACACTATAACAACAAATTTATAATTGCCTCTTCACGAGTCACTTGAAGACGTCCTTAAGAAACTATAGCCGACCGATTTGAAGGGTTTATTGGAGATCCCCATAGGGAACTGAAATTGTCATCATAAATAATCTTCCTATTCACAGGTTAGCCTATTCAAGGTCTGTTCAAGGAACTACATATAAAGATCGATTTACAAAAGTTTCCTGAAGGTCTTCTTAGGGATCAAGAACTTACTGGTCTGAAGAGTGGCATTACGAATTTACTGCCGTCTAACGAATGTCTATTCAGAAGAGTTTCTTGGAGGCCAACTTAAGGAACTGTGATCATTAAATACTTTCCTAAGTAAATAAGTTTTGCCAGTTTAGACAAAAAATCTTAAGTTGTCGTTATAAGAGACGACATATTTATAATTGCTAACTGCCTCAACATTCGGTACCATTCAGCCGTCCACCAAGGGTTTACCTTGAATAAGAAGGTGCCTGAGTACTAGAAATATCGATATTATTATTAGCAACTTATTTTTATAGTAGAGAAAATTTTTGACCATCTTCAGAATTAACGTTTTGATGCTTCATAATAACAAAGACCTCAGATTTATAATTCCAATGCATCAAACCATTTCAACTTTTTTGTATTGGAAATTATTATGATTCGTTTTTAACTAACTGGTGGTTAGAATTAGGATGCATTACATTTGAAATATAGCATACCTTGAGGCAATTACAACTATATCAATAATGTCTTATATTTAATTTTATGACATTTGGATATTACGATATAAGAGTTGCTTTTCACCAAAACGCTACATTCCCGTATAAAGAATAATATCAAAAAATTGAGTTATGTCGGACTCACTATGAAATTTTTTACAAGTATACTAGGTGTACTAACTTAAATTCTTAAGTTCGCTGTACTATGCTTTGAAGTTAATTATCTTTGTGCAAAATTATCTTGTTTATATAATATCCTAAAATCGATTAATATACCAACAAAACCTAATTCCATTTAAATAGCTTAATTGCGTTAAGCACAAATATAATATTTCCAAACATATTTTCAGGCTAATTCCTTACATAATTACAAGTTTATTATCTTTAACATACACAAAATGACTAATACAAATTAATGGCGTGATTTGTGCTATTTTTATTATATTGTTGATGGTAATGATGATGATGATGACATTATTAAATTACTTTCACAAACAAACAAACTTATTACTGCATATCTTCGGGCGGTATTCATTGCATTGTTGCGCAATATAATTGTCATTCACTTCTTTTGAATCTATGAAACCATAAGAGAATATTGACCAAACTTACTACTACATACAAACTCAAACGGCGTATTCACTGCAAACATTTTGGGATGGGAACAAATATTGCAGAGCATAGCTTAAGGCATTAACAAATTCACATTTTATGTTTCTATGCACTACAAGCGAGGACATAATAATGATGGCTATTAAACATATGAACATTATATTTCGTTATAAGGTGACGGTAATTATAAGAAATTCTCTTATAGTAATAACATTAAATGTTATAGCATACTGTGAGGAAATGTATAGTGTTAGAAACTTTTCAGTTTTGATTATTGGACATGAAACTTTCTAGATACAAGGGGGGAAATTGTGGAAATATGTTTACTGTTACAGTTATTATGATTATAATTATAATTAGTTATAATTTTACCAGGATTTCTAATAAGTTGTGAACTTAGTCCATGACGAGATGACCAAATAACATCTTCAATAATGAATAACATTCAAAAAGGATCAGTTAAACTAAATATTAAAAATTGTATAATAGCAAAATATCGAAATTGATTAAGTAAGTTAGCAACAAAACAATCAAACCATGATGAGATGCTGTGAAATAAACTACAATTATAAATACTGAAGTTTTCAGGACCGAAAACCTAAAAATATGCCCACCTTATTATCATGCTATTAAAGTGCACAAACATTTCACCCAATTTAGACCATAATTGTATGGATGCCAGCGTTAATGACCGCCATATTTTAGTTAACAAACAAAGAATATAAACATACCTATTACAATTTGTTTTCCAGCTTAAACATAACTTCCAATTATTAATTTCTTTATTACTTAATTAACAATAATAAACAATGTGTTTTAATTAATGTCTAGTAAGGTGTAAAAGAGAAAAGGCTAATCAATAAATATAAAACCCGTACATAACCTACTTCTCTTAGAATTTTCTTTTGCTGGAAAATTAAAATTTGTTTCTTACTCGTACATCAAACAAATTTGTATTCTTCCATTACTGTTACGTAGAAACGTTCTTCCTCCGCATTGCTGGGACTATAATTATTGCGGAAATTTATTTATAGAATTTTTGAATATAAACTGAAACAAGAAAGTAAGGACACACACACAAAAGTCAAAAGCGACAAAAAAAAAATTATCCTATTTTAAGGATACAGGATGAAATTTGTAATGGAAAGTTCAGTACTAAACGAAATCTATTCGAATAGAAGATATTCTTATGTGATACCACAGTACAAAAGTAAGAATAGCTTCAATATAACATGCGAAAAAGTAATGCTTATTTGAACTTTCCTCATTTAATATACGACACGATTAAGTTTTTTTTTTTTTTTTTTGTGTGGATGTGATTTTAGTTTATCCATTCTGTCAAAAAAGTATCGAATCTGGCCTTTTTCGCCGAATTTTCTCTCTCAAACGCCACATAATGTCCAGATAATATTCTTTATTTACCGTCTGACCATCTGGCAAGAATTCCAATCATAACTCAGCGAACATCAAATAAAAAAGTCAACATTACATTGGATTTTGACCCATTTTAACGTAGTTATTTCAGAGTCGGCTCAGTTGGAAGGGATCGATCCAAAACTTGTTAACTGATTTGCAGGTGAAACTCGTAATCCGATGTCTCACGGGAAATTGACTCTTTCTAGCATGTCCTTAAAGAGCTTTATGTGATTGATTTTTTGATTAAAATTCAAGTCTTTCGAAATTACACTTTGTACCCAAGCAACCATACAAAATGGTTCCAATTGATTAGAAGCAAAATCTCCCACAAACTTGAATGACGATTTTCAGTCGTCACTTTCTCCAATTTATCGACATTACCTTCAGTTGAAGACATTGAAGCCAACTAGAGCGGAACAATTAATCCACCACATGTCGACCGTTTTTGAATGCACTGTACCACTCATATACACGTACTTTTGGTACAGTCGATTTACCTTAAATCTTCTGTAACATTTTCAGAGATTCGACTCGAAATTCCAATTGCAACACAAGACAAATTAACCATTATTTTATACATTGTAAAAATCGCAAAATGCACTAGACATTAACTGGCAAAATCGAACACTGTAAACAAACTAAGTGGCAGCGCGAGATCGCGTTTAAACTCCTCGCCAATACAGTGCACAATTGTGCCAATTTTGTAGCAAAAGGAATTCTAACAATTCCTTTAAGAGGTTGCCTTTTTGACAGATTTTTTTTTCGTTACTGTTATTATCGACTTCCTTCAAATGATTATCCTCTTACATATAGTACATTATAATTTTCTATGTAAATTTTCATCTCCCGAAGATGAATAACAAAATATATTTTAGAAATTCATCACAAAATAACGAGAAAACCTAACGACGGTTTTGTTCTTGTAAAGACTTACCTATGGATTTCCCATAGGCAATAATCAAAGTATTTCGTTTAGAAAATTTGTTTTGCAAACAACTTTTTTTCTGGAGCTTCGGCCTAAGAGCTATTTTAGAAAGGATAAACCCATGATGTCTTCCCTCTTCATTCACAAAAGTTTTAAAGTGTAAAAAAATATTTTTTTTTCGCAAAAATTTTCTCTTTGCAAATTGTGAATTAAAGTTTTTTTTTATACTCCAACTGGCCTCCAACTAAACCTAAAATGTTTTCGTTACGAGGATAAAGGGTAGGGTGAAACTCAATGCACCTTAAATTAGTCCTACCAAAAAGCCTGAAATGAACAAACTTTTACTGCAGAAATTGTAAATGATATTTTCACTACTATAGGCCACGGGAAACTAGCTATAAGTAATATTGTTGGATGGTTAACATTATCATAGAAAACAGTTTCTAACGTAGATGTCCTCAAAATTCGTTTCTTTAAAGAAGGAAATCTCAAGCAAATATCAGACAATCAATCTCCCCTAAAAATATTATCTTTGCTTAAAACTATCTTATGCTCCCACAGCGATAAAATTACATTGCATTTTTACCTTAAATATAGCATTTTCATCGTTCTAGTCCAAATATTAATGCAGGTAATTACAATGCATTCCATTATAGTAGTTATTATAATTTGCAGTACTTTTAGGATGATAATCGTAAGAACAATTATAGCATATTCTACGGCTGTAACATTTGCGAAACCTTTTCAGCTAAGCAAATATTCCTATTGTTTATAATCTTACCGACAACTTGGTCATAACTTTAACAAAACAATTATGCCAACAAAAATACAATTCCAGGAAACATTTGCATTGTCAGTTTGACAACATCCGTTTGTTAATCAGTCATTAGAACCCTGAGAACACGACATTCGAATGTTCATTTCGTATACTATTTTTATCCTCGCTGTGATGGCGCTTTTGGTTTTTTTTTCTTTACAAATTGCTGCTTGTCATGCTCTCATTATATAAAAATATCGCAAATAATTGTATATTTATATATGTCGCACAGAAAAATATATAGTCTCTTTCCTCTACACTAATTTAGTATTCATTTTAAGGGGGGAACAAAATAGACAAAAAAAAAAAAAAAAAACATGAACGACGAAGCGACAACATTTGCCGTCCAATGTCTCTCCCATTCAATCTCATCAAAATTGAAATGTAAAAAATTACTACAAAATTGGCTAATAATAGCAACAAAACAATTTAAAAATTCTGTAGAAACTGACGTGATAGTTGTTGATGTAGTTGTCGTTGGATTTACTACCATAAAAATGCACGTCAATAACTATAACGTCAACGAATTGCAATTGTTTGTCAAGGTTAATTGCGTTCTGTGACGCAATGAAAATTTAAGCAAGAGCATTTTTTATCGTTAAATAAAACTACATTATTCTTCTATGAGGTTTTCCGTAACATTTCCTTGAAAAATAATTTGTAATAAAGTTTTCCACAAGAAGTGTTTCGTTTCATGTATAAATTCCTTATATGAAAAGTTTTCCATAAAAATATGTTTCGTGTGGGAGATGCTCGATAAAAAAAAGTTTTCCATAAGAAAAGCCTTTCATAACAAAATTCTTTTATAGGGATATTTTTTCGTGCGGTAAAAGTTTTTCATAATAAAAGCTTTTTCTGATAAAAGTTTTTCATAGTAAAAGTTTTTCATAGTAAATGTTTTTCATAAGAAAAAAGCTGTGTACGAGTAAAGTGTTTCGTTTTTCAATTGCATGGAATTTCACAAGAAGGTTTCGAGTACGATTTTTAAATAAGAAAAACTGCAGAGGATGTCTTATATAAGCAAAGATTTCCAAAAACAAAAAGCTTTTTGCAAGCAAAGTTCTCCACAGAAAAAATTTCCATAAGATGTTTCCCATACGCTCCCATAAAACATTTCATAAGAAAAACATTCCATAAGAAAAGGTTTTCAAAGGAAAGACTTGTCATAAGAAACGTTTTTCAACAGAAAAGAATTTCGTTAGAAAGGATTTTCATAGGAAAAGTATTCCATGAGAAGCCTTCCATTAGAAAATTTTTCCATAACAGGTTTTCGTAGGAAAAGATTTACCTGGGAAATAGCTTTCTATACGACACTGATACCTTAAGTTTTCGATACAGAAAAAATGTGTCCTTAAGAAACAGTGTTTATAAGAAAAAATTTCCATAAGAAAAATTTTCAATAAAAAAAGCTTTGCATAAGAAAGTTTAACAAAAAAGTTCTCCATAAGTTGTACTTATGGAAATAGGTAATATTTCCGATTGGAAACGTTTCCCGTATTTAGGGGTTTTCCCAAGAAAATTTTTCAAGTGAAAAACTAAGTATTTATAAGCATTTCTAAGAATAAACTTTCCACGCCGGAAAGGTCTCCATATGTAAGATTTTCCAGAAAAGAAATGTATACAGTAAGGAAGGTTTTTACTAAAAACAAATTTTATTAAAGAATATTTTTCACTCAAATTTTTCATAAATGTTTTCCAAAAATTGTCAGCAGGGGAGATTCTTACAAGAAAAGATTCCCAAAAAAAAAGTTATCCACTAAGAGTTTTCCACAACACAAGTTTGAAAAAAACAGGACAGTTTTCAACAAAAAAGCTGTCCTGAAAAACATTTGCTATTAGAAATTTTCCATAAGAGACAATTTTTCAATAACAAAAGGAAAAACCTTTCCAAGACCTTTTTGTAACAAAAGATATTCATAAGAAACTATGTCTATCTATAGTGTAGTGCTGCATACTATACAGCATACAACGATTATAATTTTTTTGAAGCAAAATTTTTATAAGAAAGGTCTGAGGAAAATTTTAACATAATATATAAGAACGCAAGATGTAAATTTGGCGCCATTCGAAGTGTCATTGTTTGATATTTGAACAATTATTATTGTTTGCTAGTAGAAGGTACGAGGTTAGTAAAAATGGAGCGCCAAAATGGTGAAAGTTTTGCGACTACAGTTCGCAAATTGCGATCAATTTGGGGTCACAATAATGCTCCAAAAAAGTCCACTGTAAAGAGATTAATGGATAAATTTGCCAAAACTGGGTCTGTTAGTGATGTAAAGACAACAACGAGCCTTCGACCAGATCGATCGACCGAAAATGTCGCAGCTGTACGTGATGATGTCGCTCAAACTCCATCCATCTCAATTTGACACCAAGCTCAGCAAATTGGTGTCTCCAAATCCACTATGCAGCGAATTTTGACGAAAGATTTGCATCTTCATGCATACAAAGTTCAATTGACTCAGGAACTGCTGACCAGCCAGCTGACCATGGACAGCGAAGGGAGTTCGTTAGTTGGGTATTGGAGAGACAACATGAAAATGCGGATTTTGTCGACAAAATCATCTTCAGTGACGAGGCCCATCTCCATCTTGATGGCTTCGTCAATAGGCAGAATTGTCGCATTTGGGGTGAGGAAAATCCTCGAGTGATTCACGGGAAGCAAATGCATCCTCAATGTGTCACTGTGTGGTGTGGATTTTGGGCTGGAGGAATCATTGGACCTTTTTTTATGAAAATGAGGAATGTCAAGCGCAAACAGTCAATGGTGTTCGGTATCGTGAAATGATAACCAGTTTTTTCGTGCCTAGAATTGAAGAAATGAATGTGGAGGGCATGTGGTTTCAACAAGACGGCACCACATGTCATACAGCCAGAGAAACAATTCAATTGCTGCATCAGTCATTTAAATATTGCGTTCTTGTTGGGACAACCTTTATATATATATCTGGTTCGGAAAAAACTGCTAAAATCATTTTCTAAAAAAATATTTGGCTTCCCGAAAACATCGATGTCAACTTTATTCATAGCATATTTTCGATACCCCCAGCTGGAAAATTAAAAAAAAAAAAACAACATGAAACACCCTACTCTGCTCTACACTTAATGCACGACCTTATCCTTGAAAACAAAACAAAAAATCATCATTATTCTATTATAAATATTTTATGATTTGTGTTTTTATGGGCCATATGGCCGTTGTGATGGGTATACTATGTTTCTACCCACAATGTTATCGGTGTCTCGGTGGCACCCCAGGCAATGCCCAACAACAAAAAAAAAAAAAAAAAAAAATCGCTCGCTTGTTTGCTCAATTTTGCTGACAAATGTCATCCGATGGTGGGCTGGTGTTTTTGATGCATCTCGCATTGGGCATAAAATAATTAAAATGTTGTTAAAAATATTTTTATTTTGCAAATGTTTCTATTTCTCTAATTTAATTCCGCCAAAAATAGAAATGCAGACACTGCTTAATGAAGTGTAACAATTGTAATTGGTGGTTTTAAACGATGTGTAACAGACAAATGTTGGGAAAAAATAGGAAATATGAACAATTTATTTTTGCAGTATAATCGAAATTAATGAGAAAATAAAATAGCTAAAAGTTCTGAAAGAACATTGGTGTTGAAAATGCAGTTTGTCCAAAGGTATCGTTTAAAGTTACTGCAGTTAAACCTACTTTTAATAAGTACAGTTACAATTAAATAGTATTACAGGTATAGCTACAGTTGACTAAACATACTAAATGTACCTGCAATTAGTTGCTAACGTCATAAAATAAATAAACGCCGCTGGCATTTGGAAGTGCAAACAAAAGTCTTATCAAGTAAAAAATGTGACTTGACGATTTTTTTGCCAGGCGGTAGACATTTGCAAGTTAACTGCCATAGCTTGGGCAGAAAAAAACTGTGAATGTGATTAACATAACGTGCACTTATGCAGTTGAAACATATGCAAATGAAATACAATGAAATTTTATACTGAACTACTATCTAAATCAGGTGGTCAATTGGTCAATGTGATCAATTTTTCTCTTAAAATATACATACTCGTATATTAAAATATATTCTTGGACATTCATGAATCTAGGTTTATAAATCTTAACCTTTTAAATCAATTCTATTGAGAAAACACCGCTGGGGATTCATTAAATAGAAGTAGAATTTACAAGCTGATATTACACTATGCTTAGCATATTTTCAGGCTGCTATATTCATCACGTCCATTGCCTATATCTCAGCTTACATTATTGCATTCTCTTAGGTGTGGTATTAACAGGAAATCTCCTGCAATTAACGAAATTATACTATTATTTTTTAATTGATTGACTGGACGCCCACTTAACAACATTTCCGCCGCATTACGCGTATAAATGCGATAGCAGCATCAATAAACTTATCGACTACAAGTCCTTTTTCTATGACCAATAAACCAATAAATTGCGTCACAAAAACGATGTTGAGTTGAGCTAGCAGTAAATAACTAAATGTAGGAAGGGAGGCCCAGGCATATGACGTCACAAAACATATGTTATTAGATATTTGTTGTTTTTTGTAGTTGATGTTTTCCCTTAGCTAATGGGATTTATTTTCTAAATAGAATAGCAACTTGTTGCTGTCGCCTTTTGAGGGATAATCTGGCATTTGACGTAGTAGTGCTTGCTGATTAGGTTTCATGGTTAGAAACGTGGATAGATATGGGAGAATTCATTTTAGATGCCACCCACTCAACAGTATACCTATATACAGTTGTCTATGAATATGAATCTATGAAAAAATAGGCAAACATTATATTGTTAACATTAAGAGAACGCAACGGAACAGAGCAATGGAGCAGTAAGCAACATTTTGTCATTCGTATACTGATCCGTTTTGGAAAATCTAGCAGCAAAGCATAAACTGGTTCTGAATACCCAGGTGAAATTTCTTAGAGACGGGGAGTAATACCCGAAACGGATGGAATCCTTATGCCATACATTGTTCCCATACAACTAAATTACATTAATAATGATAATTTTCAAGTATTTTACAATAACAATTTCTATGAACCTTCATATATCCCGTACTCCATATTCCGGAATAAATGAGTATTGCGACAAAGAAAAAATAAGTAACATATAAGTACTCGATGAACACAAAAGAGTAGAGAAAAGCAGTTCAACAACTTCATCACGGCCGGAAAACGTTTGAAACATAAAACGTTATTGAAATTTCGGGTCTATGTACATATTCAGCCAGCTGAATTGTAGGATAACCTAACACTAGCGGAGTATTAAGCCAAGAAAACAACAACAAAAAAGTTTACATAAATTATTAGCAAAAAATCCAATTCAGCGACTTTAATACAACATTTTATAATACTCATATTACGACGCTATGGGAACTGCAGAACTGTTCAGCCGGCCAAATTACAGGAAAACCAAATTCAGCTGAACTATTTAATTAAAAAATCCTTATCTGTAAAAAGACTATAAAAATTGGCGAAGTTATTACGAAAAGTATTAAGTGTTCTTAGGTAAAATAAATATTATGAAAACTTCATTTGCTCCTCATAGGAAAATGTTCTATCATTTTCTGAAGTCTAACAGATAGCAAATAAATCCGAGACGGACACAACGTAGTGGAAAGAAAAATATTAATTCAGATGCAATAAAGTTGTGCTGATATATATAAATCAAATAATTTTGAAGACAGAATGCAATTTTATTATGTGTTTTTTCTCGAGTCTACAAACGTTCTCTTAAAACAATTGCATCAGAAATTAAATTTATGAAGTGAATGCGAATTTTTATTTTATATATATTATTATTTTATATACCTATATATGTATTTATATAGCCGAATTCAATACTAAACTAAGAGAGCGACCTCAATATAGCAAAATTTATTATTGTCATACTAAATTTGTACAGTGCGCTCGCCTATTCAGCCAAATAAATTATAAGAAATTTTAATACAACTGCAGCATTAAACCAAGAACATCAAATGTTTATAAAAGAAAATCGTGTTAAAAGAAAGTATTGTTGTAGCTGAAATGGCTTTTGAAAGTTCCAATCTATCTTACATATATGTATATAAATATCTGCAATTTAGAGATAAGACAAAATAATTTTGGTTCGCTCAAGAAAAAGGTAATTTTAAACAAAATCCTACAGGAATTAAATTCAACTAGTTATACTGTATTTTGCATATTATTAAGCTTGCTGAATTGCATTATATATCTAGAAAAAACCATCAAAATCAGTACGGAAATGATAAAAAATCACAATTCAGCGACAGCTACAGTTATTTAAAAGTTTCTGAAATTCACGCATTGTAAAAGGTATGAAGTCAACAAAATTATAGCAAAATCTAACCCAGCTCTATCACCAAATCGCGAAGATCAAATATTTACTATAAGCTGTAAGAATAATCGGTCCAAATATGAAGAGTTCTTAACGAAAGTGTAACAAAAATCTAGTGAAATATCTGTATTAACTTGAAAGAAACTGACATTGTACAATATTGTAGTAAGATTGTAACTAATTATAGCGACTTTTATGTATCATTCGGCTATTTTAATTACCATACAAATTACAACAGCTGAATTCGATATCAGTTCTAAAGGCTTATTCCGCAAGATTGATTACAATAAATTCTAATTAAGCCGAAGTATTGAACTGATGAAATTAAAAGCTAGCAATATGCTATCATAATCAGGTGCCTCTTACAAAAATGTTTCAGTTTAGTTTATGAAACATTTCAAATCTGACAAGTTTCAGATGTAGACTAAGGAAATGTTCCCACAGACTCTTGGCAAATCATACCAAAAAATTTTCCTTGATTTCATGCCAGAATTTTTGGCTTCAATCTTGACAATGACAAAAATGTAAAGACCAATTTAGTTTAGAAAATATTTACTATGCAAACCCTACATTTACCTCATAAAACGACCTTTTTTCATCCAAATGATTTGTTGAACTTACCTAAAAAGAAAAAAAGAAATACAATTATTTAACAAATTATATGAGAAATCAACAATATAGATTTAATTAACAAATCAGTAGGGCAGTAAATGTTTCATAATACTATGGAAAGAAAAGAGAATGAGCAGAAATGATTTTTTTTTTCAGTTTTTTCTCACGTTGAATAGAAATAACACATTCAGCGTAACACAAAAAATTCAATAAACTTTTTCAAGGTCATAACAAAAAGCTAAATTATATATAAACATACATAAACACATATATGTTGTTGTATTTGTACGTTTTCGATCTAAAAAAGATAAATAAAAACGAACGTAAGGGGTACAAAAATATGTTCTTTGTTCTGAGTCAAACGAACAGAGCAGAAACGAACCAAAGTGGCACTAAATTATATAAACATTTCGAATGGCGGTAAAAGAGAACGAAGTTAAATTAAAAACTGGATAGGGAGCCATATTCCAGAAAAAAAATCTATGTTGCGGAAAGGTGAAGGTAATACAATTGTATTGTGTCAATTTAAACCCATCCCAGAGTGCATCAGCAGCTTTCTAGTCATCTACTACAGTTGCCACGTTGCCACCTACAACAAAGACAAGTGTCTCAAGATGCTGTCAGCCAGCTTAATTGCTAAGAAAACGGTTAACCATTTACTTATGCCACAAGTCTCATAACTTACACATATTTAGTCATGTAAAATTGATCAAGGAACTAAATTCAGCTAGCTGAATACATATTTGTACGCAGTAGGCAGTGTTACAAGCAAATCCAAATAAAACTGGATTAGTAATTTAATTCAGTGAGCTGAATACGTGTTGAAAGAATTTTCCAGTTGGCATATGAATAGTTATTCAAGGCACTAAATCGAAAAATTAAGAAAAGCTTAAACGAAACTCGACAAATTTATTTCAGCTCGCAGAAAGCCAGAAATCTTACTTCAATAAAATTGGTAAATTTAGCAGATGTGGGGACATACTGATCAATTTTTTTTTTTGGATAAAATTGCTATTGCTATTCGAAGTTTAGTTGTATGTTCACAAGCATCATACATTTGCTAAACGAAATTGTGTCTTTTCTACAATCCAAAACGAAAAATTAAGCTACAAAAGGATATACGAGTACATGTACGGTATTTCAAATACAAAATTTATATCTAAAAAAGTCGATTAAGAAGTTAAATAACGTGAGCATTTTTTGGGAATTGGTCAAAAATTGGAATTCAGCTACCTGAGTACATCTTTATTGATAGTAGAGATCGCTATCGGCCAATTTAAACACCTGTTTAAAATAAAATAAACTAAAAAAAATTATTCAGTTATCTATACATGTAAATCGAAGCTAGCTGCTAAAACACGCATTTGCCACAAAAAAAAAAAAAAAAACTTAAAAAATAAAGCTGAATAACCGTTGCTTCGCCGAACAGGACATATTCAGCACATAGCCATATTTATATAGAACAATATAAAATTTAAATAAAATACTGAATATTGAACAATTCAGCTCACAGAGTATGTTTGTTTATGCATTACAACGCAGTAATTTCTGGAAAAAGAATTTTTTGGAAATAAAATTTTGCCAGCTGAATTTCTATTTCTCAACTTGTTTCGTATTCAGCTATGTTAGTAAAACCTTCAACACCAAAAAGAAACTGGGAAAATTATCCAAAACGCTATTGAATGTTCCCAGACAGCACAAAAAGTGATAAGTAACAGATCCACATTATTATTGGAATTATTATTGGTATATATAATAAGCTGAATTAAAGAAAGCCCAAATTCAGCCAGAGTATTGAGTTAGAAAAACAACTTGTACATAAAATATTACGAGCACCAGGGAAATAATTGTAAAATTTATTAGAAATGGTGATTGAAAATAATCATAACATTGTAACGTGACATTTTATTACACCGCCGATCAAAGGATTCTATAGTAAACGTACAACTCTTAGATATTATATTCAGCAAATACAATATTTTTGTGAAACTGAAAAAACTATCAATACGATAGATGTATTAATACAGCAAGTAGATCAAATGAAGGAAATCGACAAAAGCTGCAAAAATGCATAATTTTAAAAATGTTTTCCTTTGCTACAATCTAGTTAGCTGAATATATAACTTAATTGTAGAAATACACAATTTAACTATGATTATAAAGCACACAGAAGCAAATTTTAATATGACTGCATTATGAATCACTGCATTTTAATTTAAAGTGTTGTGTCGACATTATCTGTGTAGACAAATAATATACAGAGCGTCTTCGGTTAAGGCAACTAGTAGAAACGAGCATGTAACTCCGTAGATTGTACTAATGCATTCTCTTATAATTTGCTTAATAATTTTTATAATAACAATTAATAAAGTAACCATGTTAACCCATTTGTTAAGAATTTTCGTCAATAAGATAAAATCAACAATAATACTTTCACACATATTTGAATTACATTTGAATTAAGTACAGCTAGCTGAATGACTTAAAAACTAAATTCAGCGAACTTCATATTGTTTCAAATTTCGAATAATTTTAGTAGTCATAATTTTGTATCAAAATAAAACTTTTTTTGCAAAATACACATTAATTTTGGAAAAATGTATCTTAATAGTGCTTTTACTTAAAATGTATGCCCATTCACCCAGCTGAATTTGCTAAAAACTAAATTCAGCTAAGCTTTATTGATACTGTATTATTTACGTCTTTTCACCCAACTGAATTTCCTTAAAATAAATTCAGCTAAACTTAAAAACCACCACCTGTCCATCACATATCGATTTGAAATCTTTTCAAAGAACTGACAATTTCTTCCAATTTCTAACATATCTTATCTCATCGTTTTAGTTAAAATTCACGTCGCGAGATAAATATTACGAGTTCAAAAGTCGAAAGAGAATAACAATTAAAGTCGAATCGTGTAACGTAAGCATGGATAATAAATATAAGAGCAAAAAACTCTGAGACAAACAAATGAAAGAAAATCAAAATAGTGTTAAATATTTGACTTTTTATCAAACAAATAAATATTATTTTGCGCGGCAAAAGAGAAATGAGAATAAAATAACCAAAAGAGTCTGATACAAGTCACCACTTCAGCAAACCGTGACCGAAAAGGTCTATTAGGGGGTAAGGGCCACATAGAATACTGACGCAATAGCGCATATAGAAAAAAAGAGGTACTAAGAGAGACGATAATAAAAGGTAGTACGACACAAAAACGTTGCTGCCGCCAGCAATAACTAGAAAACAATTGCAAACAAAAAAACACCGCCATAATTTTAAACACGTCATTTTGTTTGAGTTGTCGAGCCATTGACGTAAAATGTTTTTTTAACTAACATTAAGAATGTGGGTGCTTTTGAATAATAATAACCACAGAGAAATAAAAAATAAAACATACCGGAAAGGAGATAAAACAGAAGTCGACACTGCTATTTAAATATACAGAATTTACAAAAATATTAAAATACTAGGATCAAAATGAAGGGAAAGTTACGTGAAAATAAGATTACTATGTCTATCAAGGGCCAAAAAACTTATTAACAGATTCGCATTCAGCAAACCTTTTGAATCTCCGCTATAATATTAAGTGCACAACTAAGTTCCCGCTGTTTGCCAATAGATGGCGCCAGCTGCAAGAGCCAGTCGATTTTGCCATAACCAAAACGTCATGAGCCAAGCTTAGGCATATGGTAAATATACCGAATCGACACAATATTTAACTTCTTTTGACGTCATATCCTTTTGGTTGTGTCAATATGTATGATTTTGTGGCAAACAATCGTCGTACGGGGGAAGTATTGATTTTCTCTTTCAATTGAAGGAAACGGCGGCTGAAGCTTATCGAGAGATTTAAAACGTTTACGTTTACGACGCTGCTTTAAGTAAAACAACTTGTCAAGATTGGTTCCGTCGCTTTAAAGACGGTGATTTTGATGTTGACGACCGTTCGCGCGAAGGAAGACGAAAAGCCTCCGAAGACACTGAATTGACGGCATTGCTTGATGGGGAACCGTGTCAAACGAAGGTAGAGCTTGCTTCAGTATTAGGAGTTACCCGCTAAGCAATTTCCAAGCGAATGCATGCGTTGGAAATGATTCAAAAGCAAGGAACTTGGGTCCCTTATGAGTTGCAGTCGAGTTACGTTGAGCGCCTGTAAGCGACTGCTTCAGCGACAAAAAAGGAAGGGGTTTCTTTATTTGAAACGGGTGGAGAAAAATGGATACATTACAGCAATTCAAAAAAAAGAAAGTCATCGGGGCTGCCCGGTCATGCTTCTACGTCGTCGCCTCTACCGAATACTCACGCTGCGAAGGTTACGCTTTGCATTTGATGGGACCAGGTCGTTGTTATTTATTACAAGCTGTTGAAACCAAGCAAAACTATCACTGGGGGTCGGTATCGACTTCAATTAATACGATATAGCCGAGCTCTGCAGAAACGCCCACAATACGCGGAGAGACAAGAAAAAGTGATTCTTCAGTATGACAACGCTCGGACTTACGTCATAAAGCCCATTAAAACCTAGCTGGAAACGCTGAAATAGGAAGTCTTTTCCCATCCGCCATATTCTCCAGATATTGCGCCGTCCGATTGTCATTTGTTCCGCTCGATGGCACACGGTCTGGATGACCAGCAGTTCCACTCATATGACGACATCAAGGAATGGCTAGATTCATGGATAGCCTCAAAAGATGCACAGTTTTATCGAGACGGAATTAAAGCTTTGCCAGAAAGATGGGAAAAAGTAGTAGCCAGCGATGGGCAATACTTTCAATGAATCATTTCTAAGCTTGTTTTCATAATTAAGTTGCAATTTTATAAAAAAAAAACAGCAAACTTAGTTGCGCACCACCATATATATCATAAATAGTTCAAACATTTATTAGTTAATATTCTTATTTAGCTGGCTGAATTGCGAAAGTTGATTAAAAAATAAATCAAAGAATTTTAACAGGTAAAAACTATGTATAAGTAAAACCAGTAGGAAGATTTATCAAGAAAACGTTAAAAATTGTACCCAAAACTCTGTGCAAAAGGAAGTTGCAGTGAATTAGGAGCAGATATAACATTTGCAACAACTGAAATCTTTTCAGCAAGCTGAATGATGTTTAAACTATATTCAGCACAACTTTTTATAACCTGTAGATCTAATAATGAAATTTGGTTGAAACTGAAGTCAAAAGTCTTCATAAAATTCAGTTGAAACCACATTCAAAAGGCTTCATAAGTATCCAATTAATTGTTTTTCACTCCTCAATTAAAAGTACAGGGTTATCCATTTACTGATTTCAAAACCACCGGTCTCGCAATGCTGTCAGTTGTTAAATACCTGCCATCTGTAGTGTTATTTATTTACCGAAAGGTTTCACATTTACGAATATGGATCGCTTAACAGACGAAAAACGCGTAAAAATAGTTAAAACTTACGACAAAAGTGGTGATTCAAACGTGGGCTTTCAATCGAACAAAATTTTCTTCAGCGATGAATTTCGCTTCTCATTCGGCGGTTACGTCAACAAGCAAAATTGTCGCATATGGGGCTCGAAGAACCCAGAAGCGATTGTGGAAAAGCCATGGCACCCGGATAAAGTGACTGTTTGGTGGGCATTATAGTCATTCATTAGGCCGTTTTTCTCGAAAACTTTCTCAAAAGGATTCACTGCTGCAACCAATCCAAAGGCGGTCATTTAAATGATATTATGTGTGATTTATTTAACTTGAAAACGAAAAATGCTTAATCTTATATATTGGTTAACACTGACAGCAGACAAAACGAAACAAATTTGCTACAACACATTACAAAGAACGAGTGTTCTTGAAAACAAGTATATTTATTGCAGGTGTAAACGAATTCGGCCAGTTAGCGACATAAAAACTTCTTTATACAGGGTGGCCCAGAATGAACGAAGTGGTGTGAATTCCTTATAACTTTTTTATTATAATTTTTTTTTCTTTTCTTTTTAGTATTTTGTAAAGAAGACTTGGAAAATTTATAATGGAGCAATACACAACTGAACAACATGCCCAAATCGTTGAAATTTACTTTCCAAATCAACGGTCCATTGTGTTGACTCAGCGTGCATACCGTCGTCAATTTAATGTGCGGGTTCCACCCTCTCAGTCAACAATAAACCGTCTTGTTGCAAATTTTCGAGAACAAGGAGCAGTAAGGAACCTTCCTGGTGCTGGCAGACGACGAACGCTGCACACGGATGACAATATTCAAGTGGTACAGGAGAGTATTCAGGAGGATCCACAAACATCAACCAGGAGACGTTCGACACAACTTGGCATCTCAAGAGGGTCGCTGCAGCGAATTTTGCATAGCATAAGAATGTTTCCATACAAAATTCAAATTGTCCAAAAATTGAAACCGACAGATTACCAGCAACGACTTGACTATGCAATTTATTTCCAGCAGAAAGCACAAGAGAATCCTAATTTTATTCATAACTTAGTTATGAGTGACGAAGCTATTTCCAATTAAATGGGTTCGTTAACAAGCAAAACTGCAGGATATGGGCTACGGAAAACCCGAGAGTACTTCATCAACGACAATTACACCCAGTTAAGTGTACTGTTTGGTGCGGTGTTTCTTCAGAAAGGATCATTGGCCCATATTTTTTTGAAAATGAACGAGGTGTTGCCATTTCCATCAATGCTGATCGATATAGGGCCATGTTGGAAAATTTTGTAAGGCCAGCCGTGGAAAACCATCCGCAAATATGGTTCCAACAGGATGGAGCCACAGCGCACACTGCGAGGGCCGCAATGGCTCTTTTACGCGACATATTTGGTGAAAGAATAATTTCGCGTACAAGCAATTTTAATTGGCCTCCGCGTTCCCCGGATTTAACCGCTCCAGACTTTTTCCTTTGGGGTTATTTAAAAGGGAAAGTTTATGTTAATAAGCCCAGGACTATTGACGAATTAAAATCCAATATTCGAGACGAAATTAACAACATAACACCGGAAATTTTGCGAAAGGTCATGGAAAATGTGTTGGAAAGAGCACATTTGTGCGAAGCAGAAAATGGCCACCACTAAAAATATTCCCCATAAATTTACTGTATTTAAAAAAAAAATTAAAAAAATATATTTTTTAAATACAGTCTAACCTCGATATAACGACCCTCAATATAACGATTTCCTCGATTTAACGATTTTTTTAAATCCCCTACAACGCTCCGTAAAATCTAATACAAAATAAACCTCTCTATTACGAATACATTTCCCAAAAACCTCGTTATAACGTTTTTTCATTCATTGCAAGCTATCGAAAGAAAAAATTATTCACCTCTATTTAACGAATTTTGGCGACCTGCAACCTTTATATAACGTTTTCCATCAATTAATCCAAATATGAAACAGATACACACAAAATTATTGTGTTTGCAACGACTACGTCTCCAGAAAATCAACATTAGTAGTCGCCAAGCAGCATGCATTAGAGTAACGGCTCTATTACCTCGTTATAACGAATATAAGTGCAACTTCACCTCGATATAACGAACCTCATTGTAACGAATTATTCGATATAACGTTTTTTTTTCTAATCCCCTTGAGAAATCGGTATATCGAGGTTAGACTGTAAGAAGTTATAAGCAATTCACACCACTTCGGTCATTTTGAGCCACCCTGTAAATGTACATTTCTTATACTTCACGCACATCATTTTCTTTTATTTTCTTTTTATACCCTAAACATGCTAAACCATAGTAGAAAAATAAACAAAATTTTTTTTTTTTTTTTCTTTTTTTTTTTTTTGTAAACCAACAATTCAGTTAGCTGAGTTACATTAAGTTAAGTTAATTAAGTAAACTAAGTGTCATTCAAATTTAGCTGAATACTCTAGAAAAAAAAAGTAGATTAACTTTATATAAAACTATTAATTATTTATAAACCAATAATTCAGCAAAGTGAGTTACATTACAAACTATTAAGTTAACTAGATTAATCAATTAAGAAAACCAAATGCCTCTAAGATTTAATTGGATATGATACAAAGTAGATGTGGAGCACTATCTTATAGAAGGCCAGAATAGCTACATGAAAATCAACAATTCAGATAGCTGGGTAACATAAAAACTACTTTATGTGATAGCTGTACCACTTTTATTCACCATTTTCTTTCATTTTCGTTGTACACCACAAAGCAAATGTGCTAAACTACAAAAACAATCGATTAGCTGAATTACAATAGAAACTATTGAGTTTACATTACCAATTGATTAAGTAGACTACATGTCAGAAAAGTAATGAAATTGTTAGCAAGCTGACAATTCACTCAGTTGAAATTGACTATATTAACTGTAGTAAGTAAAATAAACAATACAGAGATTTAACTGAACATGCTACTAAGCGAATATTCTACACAATTTTTAGCATTGCAAAGCAAATATGCCAAATTATGTTACAGAAAACTAATAGAATTTTCTAGTTATCGACAATTCAGCTAGCTGAATTACTCCAAAGACTACTTTATACAACTATTGTAATTTATATTCATCATTTCTTTTCGATTTCTTCGTTTTACAGCGCAATTCGTTACAAATCAAATTGTTTAATCTTTTTAGCAGTCCTTCACACAAACAGACATTAACGGATAAAGGCCAGTACATTCATACAATTATATTGTAGCAACGAATTATCAGCTTATTTCAGATAATAATTGTATGTACGAGTATGTATTCAACATTCTCTTAAAAAAGTACGATTTTCAATGCCACTCTTTTCTGCCCTTACAAAGCTAAGCGCTCGACAATCTCGTTATAAACCACGCAAAAACAATTCGTTAACACTATTCCGTGAGCGTTATTATGTTTAATAAGTCTTGTATTACACTGATTTAAACTTGTTTAGCAGAAAATTCTGAATTTTTTTTTCTTATCATTCCTATTACGCTCCCTGGCAAACAGCTCCTGTCGTAACCGCCGCCCCTCTCTCGAGAGCAATTTAATCACCAACAGAAATAATTCCAAGACGTGTACTAATTTACGTACCATAATAAATAGTACGTGATTTTAGATGTCGTCGTTGATGAGGGGAAGAGGGGTGGACCAAGGACTGGATCTAGAGTTCATTCGTTATGTAGTAGCGCTCAGTTATAAATGTGAATCATGATAAACATTTTGTTTGAAGTACTTCAAAATAAAAAAAAGATGTTAAAGATTAGATAACATTTTTTTGCCAGATTTTTTTTTTGTTTTTGCCAAGATATACGTCGTCGTTGGCGATCATTTCAGTCCAAGAGAGTGTTTAAATTTCCCCGAGTGCATAATTAAAAACAAAATAATACATTTACACATGTGATGATAAAGCAATTTATAAGGTACTACTTTTGTTATCGAAGCTTGGTGTGACGCATTGGAGGAGAAGCGCAGAAGATCGAAGCGCCTGGAATTATTTTCTACAGGCGGCGTATAATAGATAAGGCTATCTATTCCAGTCGCCACATAAGAAGAAGAAGACTTTTGTTAAAAATTGCAATTTGACGTGGCATACCGCTGAACTGCAGCTTGAAATAGATTGTTCCCTTATGAATAACTTGCAAAATCAAATTTGTGTTTTAAAACTATTTACAAACTACAGGGTGGCGCAATAGAACATGCATATTGCATCATCTTTTTTTGCGTGGTAGAAAAGGCGCGGGCGGGGGGGCGCCTACATCGTTGGGTTGGCGGGCTCATGGAGTTTTAGTCGCTATGAATCACTTCCACGGGAAGCGTCGCGCATTTTGCATGCGCGCATTTTACGAGAACTCTCGTTCATATATTGCTACTAGGCGACTATATTGTGCTGAATATGGACTACGGCGAATTAGTGAAGCTCCGAGTGCTAATTTAATTAAAATATGGGTAAAGCATTTTGAAGAGACCGGTTCAACATTTAAACCACAAGCAAATGGTCGCCCAAGAACATCTAGGACCGAAGACAATGTTGAGAGAGTTATGGAGTCAGTACGAGGAAATCCACAAATGTCGACTCGCAAGAGATCGTCTGTCTTACAATTATCGCGACGAAGTTTGCAACGAATTTTAACATTGGATCTTAAACTGCATCCATATAAACTGCAATTAACACAAGAATTGAAAGAGTCTGACTTCATAGCAAGGCTCGCATTTGCTAATGAAATGCTTAATCGATTTTCCAATTTTGACAATATCCTTTTCTCTGACGAGGCTCATTTCCTTATGAATGGGTTCGTAAACCGTCAAAATTGTCGTTACTGGAACAGTGAAAATCCCAAAATCAAACACCAGAAACAATTGCATAGTCCTAAAGTGACAGTATGGGCAGCAATATCTGGCAGAGGAATAATTGGTCCTTTTTTCTTCGAAAATGCGCGGGGCCAAAACGTCACGGTTAATACGGAACGCTATGTTGAGATGTTGGACGGATTTTTGGCTCCAGAAATTGAAAGTTCAAGAATAGTGAATTCCAGAACTTGGTTCCAACAAGATGAAGTTACCTGTCACACATCAAATGACTCCATGGCGGTGGTGAAGCAGATGTTCCCTGGCAGACTGATTTCGAAAAGAGGTGATATCCCATGGCCCCCACGTAGTCCAGACTTGACGCCTCTTGACTTTTTTTTGTGGGGATACCTCAAACACAAAGTCTACAGTAATAATCCAAGAAACAAGAAACATGGCAGCCATTACACCAGTATTACTGAAAAAAGTTTTCAATAATTTTCATTTGCGGTTAGAGGAGTGCCGTCGTAGAGAGGGTCACCATTTAGATGATGTTAGTTTTAAAAAATAAACTCCACTTATTACTCTACCATGCCTTAGATTTATGTTAACCATACCTTTTGTATTTATTTTTTAATCTATTTTTTAAATATGCACGTTCTATTGCGCCACCCTGTATTAAGTTAAGGTTTACTAATATCTTGTTATTAGAAAAGAGCCTGCTGAATTCTTTAAAATGTAACTTATTTTGTTCATTTTAGCTGCAGCAGCCAAAATTGGTTCTGCTGAATAGCATTATCATCCGCTGAATTATATTTACGCTTCTTTTTAAACATAAATATTGTGTGGCTACACATAACTAAATGATATTAAAGAAATGACGTGCATCATATTCGCTTTCACAATAATATAAATCAATATTTATCACATTAATATATGGTCGGGTGAATTAAGTTATTCGGTATGAATGGATCATAAAAACAACTATTCAGTTTTGTGATATAACAAAAACAAGTCTTTGTTGACATTAGGATTATAAAATTAGGAGGTTTCCCCGAAAAATAAATACCAATTCTGCAATATATCGCCGATATAGCTAGCACAAATAAAATTTTAATTGCTAACGGAAATTGTGGTGGTAAACAATAACGCATCACCAATTTTGTCTATAACACTTAGCCATTTTAGCACAACTTAAACACACCTTCAGCCCAATATTTCATCAAGTATGTAATGCAGCTACATTCTTAGCTGCAGAAAAGATAAGAAATGGCAAACAGGCATTGTAAGATATCAGTACATTTAATATGACAAAAAAAAAAAAAAATTTATTGTTTTGTGAAAATTAAAACATGTAGCTGAATGCAAACTTTACTTACTGACTCATTTGGTTATCGTTCAAATTACAGAGAAAACTTGTTGAGCTTCCACCAAAAATTAACGAATTCGATAACTTCTCACGGAATAATATCGTTCTGTGTTCAATTTTCTATTATAGTATAGAATTTATGCTTGCATTTGAATCACAGTAATTAAAAAAAAATGTTTGCTGAATTATAATTTTCCCAGCTGAATTCACACATATCGCACTATGTTCAGTTGTTCAGTACAAACAGAGAAAAAAAAAATTCCAAATGACCAGTAAACGGTTAGATGGCAGAAATTTCAATTAGCCATATAAAATTTGACTTATATCAAAAACAGCGTTTTTAACGGAAAGTATTGACTTATTTTCTTAATCAGCTTTCTTCTTATTATAGAAGAAATTATCTATATTTACGCCAAATGCTAGCCAAAAGCTAGCTGAATTGGTTCCTATTGTTTAACGGGCGAGTTTTGGTTAACATTTTAATAAAAGTTTCACATTTCAGTAAACATAGCTAGCTGAGTTATGACTTTTCCAGCTTAACACAACATTTTGATGTTCGTTGAGTTGTGCTGCGCATTACACTAGCATATGACTACCAAATAACATTGCTGAATAACATTGAAATCAGCTGAATACACAATTTTTTAAAATTCTCGGATTTGAAATGTCACATGTGATGTGAAGAAGTTTATAATAGGCTAAAATTGAAATATAATTAAACAAAAGTGCGCCAAGACAGACGATACACCAATCATCAAAACCTTTTGCTGAATAAGCCCATTTTGGACTGGGTAATTAATTTATTAACACTACTGAATATTTTTTCGCTAAACTGATTAATTGGATGCTTCATTTAGCAATCGAATCGAACATATGTAAATAAATATAACTGAAAACAACGTTGAAAATGATTTTATTCAAATGGCAATGATAATATTTAGCTGAATAAATGTTTTTTTAATGTTTGAAGTACTGTTGGTTATTAAGAAGGCGAAGTCTTTAATCGAGATTGTTTCGAAATGACAAACTTTAGGTATTTAACGACAAATACGCACATTGTCAACTTACGGAATAAGTATTTCTTGTATTAGCTCTTTAAACATAGTTTTATTCATGCGAATAAGCAAGCAAATATTGAACTAAGCAAGCAATTTTATAACACAGTATGTATTAATAGTTGTTAAAAATGAGAAATTTTTGAAACGATTCTCTTAGAATGATAAAATTTACCCATCTGACAATAGATATGCGTATGGCGCTTGCTGAATAAATTATACTTTAATGTTATGCCTAACAATAGACAATATTATGGTTGGAAACACATTCTTTTTTTATGTTCCAATTTAGAGCAATTAGATTTTCTGTTAATCACAATTTGATCTGCAAAATGCATTCCAATCTAAAGTTTGCTCAAATTTTTAATAATTGCGCAGCATTGCCGTTACTGATAAGATTAGAAATTCTGCGATTCGGATTAATTAACTTTCTATATGTGTACATATACATACACATACGGCCAAAATAATAAGCACACCCTATATATTTTTTAAAGGCTCGTATATACTAATTTCTTTTGTTGTAACATTAGAAATAAAATAAATGCTAAAACAATAACAAACAAAAAACAATAAAATTCAGTATTTTTCAAAAAGTAAGAAATGAAAAAAAAAAAAAAAAAAAAAAAACCTTTCAAATTCTTTGTTTCAACTCTCCCCAAGGATTTTCGATTGGATTTAAATCCGGAGATTGACTTGGCCAGTCAAGAAGGGCAACATTATTATCTTGGAACCAATCCTTTACCAACTTAGAAGTATGTTTCGGATCATTACCCTGCTGGAATGTCCATTTAAGAGGCATACGTTCCACAGACAGCATAGTTCAACTTCGTATTTTCCAAGACATCTTTGTAGTGGAATCTGGTCATGGGTATCGGACCGACACCACATCACGAGAAACAACCCCAGACCATAATATTGCCGCCCCAGTGCTTGACCGTCTTCTTTGTAAAGCGAACATGGAATTCCTTACCCTTAGTGCGTCGAACATATCGGGGCATAGTCGTTTCCAAATACATTCATTTTTGTTTCATCGCTCCACGAAACGTTTCGCTATTTTTTTCACTATCTCCTCCGGACCAATTGGAATGACTTCTTGCAAACGCTAATCTAGATTTAAAAGGAACTCTTCTGGCTATCCGTCCTCGTAAACGTTCTTCTTGTAGTCTACGACAAACCGTTCGCGATGAAATTACATTTCCAATTTCTGCTGAAATCGCTCTTGAAACTCTTGGGTCTTCCGCGAGTTTCGACGGGCTTTTTAGGCTTTAAAGCATTTTGTACAAAAAATAGCGACCGATTCATAGTTTCTGCTATAGAATGAAGACTTTGGGCACTTTCTCTTAGTCTTGAAACAATTTTTCTCTCCTCCGGAGAACAATGACTTTTTCGACCCATAGCTGATTTTTTTTACTATATATTTAATGTATTTATTGTTTTGACCAAGTACTGAAATCGCACTTGAACAAAACTAACTCACAATGAAAACAACGGGGAATCCCCAGTTTTGTTTTTCCTTTTAAAGGCATTACCATATTAAAGCCATTTAAATGAAAAAGAATTGCCATGTTCACTTTCGGCTAAAGCAACTAAAATGAAACATAAAATAAAAATAAGCAGGTGTACTTATTTTTCCGACCATATGTTTACATTAGTATGTTCCGAAAACCTCTTTTGAAGCGGAGTCTCTAGCGATGACTACCGAAAATTTAATTAAGGGAATGTCGAACTTTTTATAGCAATGTTACTTTGTCCAATTGCTACCGATTGATGTCTCGATTTCTAGTGCATTTTATTGAAAAAAAAAAAAAATTCGCACCAGGTATTAGATTTTATCATAATGATAACGTGAAAAAATACTCTGTTCAAATTTTAAATGGTGGCCGGTTAGGAACCAAACGTATTCCACAAAATTTGATTTTTTACTTCACTCTAATATGCATATATGTAAGTTCAAAATGTAATTGTACTCTGTTTACTGAACCGCTATTGATTGTTCCCAAAATCAATAAGTTTGCTCGGTTTTATTGGAATTGAATAGAGATATTGACAGTGTAGTACAGTTAATGAACGATAGGTGGAGAATGAACTTCAAATAATATAAGTATAATAAACATCTCTACATTAAC
Source organism: Philornis downsi (assembly GCA_019455685.1). NCBI lineage: Eukaryota > Metazoa > Arthropoda > Insecta > Diptera > Muscidae > Philornis > Philornis downsi. Next base: position 2,538,083 of record JAHXMU010000079.1, read on the forward strand.
CGGAGAAAGTCCTAATTTTTTGCAGACTTTTAAGTACTTAGATATTTTTTATTGCAGATTAATTTCCAGAATTGATTCCGAATTATTGTAATTCATGAAGATTTCACCAAACGTGATTTTAATTTAAATCAATAAAAATCAATTAAAAAACTCAGCTGAATTCAGTTTTTCATATTTCATTGCAAACAAAAACACAGCTTTTCCCACTACCAGATGTTAAGCAAAACAATAAGTAAAGCTCAATAGAAAATGCAAAAGCAAGCATTTAAAAAAAAATTCTGAATAACGAACCGTATTCAACATTTTTGCTTAAGCGAACACACGAGAACATTTTTGCTTAAGCCAACACATGAGCCAGCTTCAGTAGTCACCCTCAGCAATTTTCCACAAGACACGTGCAAGTAATAAAATGTTATATTCGTTTCACTCACAACAAATAAAAAGAATAAAAGACTAAATGCAGCAAATGGGTCCAGCAGTGCAGTATGACATTTTTAACAAACTTACAATAATCACTGTTGATGTTACTAATTTGCTGAATGATATTATATCTAAAACAGACTAAAAACAGTATAAACACATTTGTGCTGAATTAGTTGGTATTAGGGGAATTTTATAAGGCTAGCGTAGATCGTTTGTATGCTATGTTTTTCACACTTTCTGCGGAAATTTACCAAAACGCGATAGCTTAATATCAGTCAAAAGCCATTACTTAAATTTCATGTAAATGTAGGTCTGAATAAATTATGCTCATATAGTAATATGGAACAAGTAAAAAATTCTTTCCTATTTAGCTTCGAAATTAGCAGAATCGCTTGAAAATTAGTTGGATAACAAACCCCAATATTTTTCTATTTTCTTAATAGAGCTTGTCTTAGCCTTAGTCACTGTTAAATCTAACGTAGTAACTTCCAATGAAATTTTGCTTCGAAACTCATTAATAATGAGCTGAATAGCTACTTAAATGTTTTGTAAACATAAAAGTGAAAAAGTTTTGCCCCAACTATGTTTGAATTGCCTAATATACTTAGCTGAATACGCCGATATTATGTCCCTGATAAAAATTTACATGTTTATTCTGTGGGCCCTACCATACAATTGTAAAAATAAGAAATTTATTTCCAAAATCTTCATAAAAGCTTGGCTGAATAACTATAGGAATAGTTGTTGGCGCTGATGTAATAATATTTAACAAGTACAATGCGGTAACCAATAAGAGTTCAGCTGAATAATGCTTCTATTAGCTGAATAACAACTGCCAATATTACGAATTTTGGCTACGAGATTAATATTCATTCTTTTATGAAAACGTATAATCTGAGCCAAAAATTCAAAGTTTCTGATCGCTTTAAAGAAAAATTAGAAACATAATGACGCTGGTAGTTTTAATTGGTACATTTAACTAATGTTGTTTTTTAGCAGTTAGGATTTGTCTTATCTCGGCCAACAACAATAAATTTTCATAAATATAATTAGCTGAATTATTTTTTCACCAGCTGAATGACAAAATGTGTGCTTGTCTGACAATAATTATTATTAACAAAACTCAGTTAAACATTACACAACAATGGTTTACCAGAGAAGACACAGCAACCTGAACTAACAGCTAAAATATATTATAATTTGCCTGGTTACTAATTTGTTATTTATATTATAATTTATTATATAATTATTCAATTATATAATTTAATATGTAAAATTATAAATCAGCTTTAACTAATTCTTGAAATGAAAAACCTAATCAATGCTGAATTCACTAAAAATAACAAGACATGATCGTTACCGAAAAATATCGACTACATCGTTACAAGATCCCGACTAACACGATTTTTGATATAAAACTTGAGAGTTTGTCAGAAACAATCGAGATGGCCAATATATCGGATGATATATTGAAGTGAAGTACATATTGCCATCTACTGTATTAATTGTATTATTCTCAAAACGAATCCACGCAGGAAAAAAATATTTACACCTAGCTGAATAGCTCTGTCAACAGTTGAATATAATTGTTTTCAACAAAATATCAACAAATGACTTCAAATAAGTACTATGATTCTAATATGCAAACATTGCTGAATAAATTGAGAACTGCCAAAAAAAGGACCACTATTACTACCACTATTGTCAAAAAATGTTCGTTACGTTCCCGAATGAAATAATGAATGACTAGGCCTCTAGTCATTCCACTTTTTGAACCATACTCTATGATTTGAGAACCACCGCCGAAAGCAAGACAAATGGGCACACCGACCGTTGAAACCACAACATTATGCGCAATTGTCGATACAAGAGGATAGTTTAACTGTAATCATGGGCGCAGTTGTTTACTTTTTTAATAGTAAGTACTCTGGAGCTTATACGTTTCGAGAGAGTTGATTCTTATGTTAATTATAGTTTTAGGAATTAACAGCCTCCTATCGACCATTAATCGTACTATTTCCAAATTTGCAACGCAATCATATAACAAGGAGACAAAGACACAGGTTGGTTGGCGCATACCCTTCGATTTTTATGGAATAATACAATTCTAGAATTCAATTGATTATTATAATTAAAATTCTTCAAAATTGTTTAATGTTTATTGAAAATCAAATCTTCTGGAGAGTTTCTTTGATTTCCTCGGTTTTCTGAAAACGCTTATTAGATTTCATAGCAAAAATGTCAACTGTTTTTAAATATAGATTGTGTTAAAGTCTAGCTGAACTCCTTAAAAATCAATACAATTTAATTTCCAAGAAATTCAATTTATTTGCTAAACCTTTTAAGTGAATTCTCTGTTCTCTAAGCTATAGCAAACTACACGAGTTATGTGTAGAAGGTATCGGTCGCCTCCACTGCCTTCCCTCTCTCTCTCCATTGTCAGCGATAATCACACTACCAGCACAACAGACACGTGTAAAGCACACGAAGAAACAATTTTCATTAAATTTTATTTTTCACTTCGATTATGGATTGTGAAAAATAGTCTGAGTAGCAAACAGCGGGAAGGGAGGGTTCATGATATAGCTGCATTGTACAACCTCAATTTCCTTTGCACGAGTTGAAAATGAACAGCTTTGCAACGAATTGAATTGGCTGAATGTGTCTGAAGAGTGCATACAGCAAGGAATATTGCGCGAGGGGAATGCCAGAATGAAATATGGTGCTATTATTGCTCCTCTACTTTTGTCCTGGTTAATAAAAATGAATACTGCGAATCTAAACCAGGTCATCAGCAGCAACAACAATGTAAAAAATCCCTGAATCTATTCAATTTTCTCTGTCGTTGGTGAGCTAGTGAAAGAGCAAGAGAGCGAAAGGAGAGTTCAGTTCACCCAGTTAATACCGCTCGTGTCACAAATGACACGTTCATACGTCATTTACACACAACACGCCCTCTATGTTTGGGGGAAAAAAATGCAAAGGAAAAACAATTCTCTGCTGAATGTATTTTCAAACCTACAGAGCAGCAATAGCAACACACTATGATGTCTTCGCCGCTGCACTCTTCTTCGCAGTCGCCACTTTTTGGTGTTCTAGATTTTTTGTATAAATATAATGAATTGACCCGGTTTTCTTTCTACTGATTCGAGGATGTGTGTAGGTATCATGCATTTGTTTGTAACCTTAACACGTTAACCTAACACCCTAATATACTTTTTCTGTTTTGTGGGAAACTGGGATTTGAGTATACATAGTCAACGAAACTAGTTCAGTTCAGTAGTTTTTCATGTGTCGTATTTCCTAGCACAGAATACATTTTCGTATGAAAATCAAGGATTTCTTATGGCAATACGTGAGGGTGAATGTGAAATAATTTCATTTGCAGTATTGTGAAAAGTTATTACTATGAATGTATTTGAGGGTTGCGCAACAAAAAGGATAAGTAAGTATCTATGGAAGCAGTCAGCTGATTAGTACTGTTTTAATATGTTGCTTTAAAGGGTAAAACAGTACAGAAAATTGCTTATAATTTTCTTCTTAAACAGAATATTAAATTTAATAGAGAGCCTACATTAGTTTGAACTTCAATTATGGCAAAAATGAGTAAAATGTCTTAATTCTGCTATCGCAGAAAGACGTTTAATTTACTGTGCAAAACTAACTAATAAGGAAGCAGTTAGCTGAATAGCTGAATTGATTGACCAAAGTACCTATTTTGTTCATATGGAAAAATATTTTCTTGTAATGTTTGATTTGGATTAAAACCAAATTTTCAGCTGAGAAAACATTTGAATAGAATTAGCCCAGCAAAGAACCCATACTTTTATCCATATATAAAACTATGTTGAAAGTTAGATTTAAATTAAAACGATAGACTAAATAACTAAATTTTTAGCTGAGGAAACAGCTAAATAGAACACCCATTTTGTTCATATGAAAAGCTGAATAGTTAAATTTGCACGTGAGAAAACTGACGAATACAATTGGCTCACAAAAGAACACCTACATATTTTGCTCATATGAAAATCAATTTCCGTTTAAAGCTTTGATTTGAGTAAAAACAATCAGCTGAATAGCTAAATCTTCAGCTTAGAGACCAACAGAATATAATTGGCCGCCTTGAGAAATCCTATTTTGGTGATATGAGAAACTATTTTAGTTTGCGGGTTTGGTTTGAAGTAAAACAATTACCTGAATGGATACATTTTTGTGTCGTAATACAAATATGTAACATAAAAATGGTGAAAATACCAAACTATTTTAATTAATAAAATTTTCTTAAGCTGAATAGCAAAAGACATGTATTTTTCACATGACATTTATAGTTTGATCCTTGACATCCGGGAGCAAATTAAAAATACGCTTACAACAAAAAAAAAAAAAATCACTTAGCTGAATACGGTTCCACTTTACTGAATAGAAGAATATGTTTAAATTCCAATAAAATATCTAAACAAAATATATACTCGTATACACCCTCCTTACGATCACTGAATAAGGAATATATGGCTGGCGTGTGATTTTTTCCGAATTAAATTTAACACAAAAAAAAAAAAAAAAAAAAAAAAAAAAAAAAAAAAAAAAAAAAAAA
>JAHXMU010000080.1:0-50709 GCA_019455685.1 Philornis downsi
AAATAAAAAAAGTGAAAATTTATTTTAGAATGTATTTTTTATAATCCAATTAAGATTTATATAGTAGAAAGCGTAAATTTAAGAATAAAATGTAGAATTACAAAAATGGCGAGGACACATAATTATCGTGTTAAGGGAGCTTGATGTTCAAAAATGGCCCTGGATATACCCAATATAATCCCATAAGTGTTGACATTCAAATGCTAGAAATTTTATTCAGAGTTTCAAATTTTTTTTATTTAAACTTTGTTTTTTTTTTTATAATAAAATAATTAAAAATTAAAACCTAACGGAACGCCTGACAAAATTGCCGCTTGCTACCATTCATAATGCGGCTTTATGTGTAGAGAAAGATTTCTTTTAACTTTGGATTGGACAATTTACTCAAAGCAAAAGCTATTGCTTGAAAGAAATTTTGTTCAGGGTTTCAAATATCAGATACTTTCTACTTTGGAAAAATTAAATTAAAAATTATTTTAAAAGAATCGAGCTATTTTTTTAAATATAAAGGTGAGAAATTATTTTTGATTTTATTTTTTATAATAATCCAATTAAGCTTGAAAAAGAACACCTTTATGGGGTAGAACCCTATACATTTAGGGGAATTCATATAACTATAATATTTAATTTAAGTTATAAACGAATATAAATTTTAAACGCACGTTAAAAAATTGTAAGTTTTTGCATTGGAAACAAAAAACTTAATACTAAAATTGTTTAATATTCTTATAACGACTGTCGGTTATAACACCTCCATTTCTTTAGTCCTTTTGGAGTGATTAAAAACAACCATGCTCCACCCATGTTGGGGTGGTGCTTCGAGCCGGCTGAATTTTTTTGTATTTGTTTGTTTCGTATTACTTGGAACAGTTATGTAAAAGCTGAAATGAAATCATGGCAACAAATTTCAACTTCCACCCTTAGAACAAAGTATCGTTTCTTCGCCTTATGGCGTAGATTTAACAACTTCAATCGGCATTTAAAATTACCTATTAAATTGCCATTTGGAAGAAATACAAGCTCAGATATATGTCTCGAAACCGATGTGGTCAATTTTGACAGCATTTAGCTTCCCGTCTATTAACTCAGAGACAATTGCCTCTATTCTGTATTTCAGCCCACACAATTTTATACATATATTTATTGAATATTTTTTCTATTCTGTGATCGTTAAAGTTGCATTTATAATTGTGTAAACCAAAGTCTTCTAGCTTTATTCCGCCGATATATGATATAATTTGTTTGAGACGAGCATTGGCTATAAACTATTCATAGAATGCAAAGGCATATTTTGTTTTTGTCATTAATATTATAATCCTTTGCAACTTCATTTTAAAGTTATCTCTTTATTAATAACGAACAAACCTTTACACTGAAATACACTTACTCTCTGCAGGATAGTAAATGTATTACTTGTCTATTCATCACTAAACATTTATTCGTGATTTCACAAAAAGAACAAAGTGGAATAAGATATAACCTCATACTCTGTTCTAACTTATATTGGAAGTGGGCGCTTTAACGTCCATTGTAAATCCATGACAACGTTACAAGAATATCACGATTGAGCTATTCGTAATCATTGTGGTTACATTCATCATTGAAATAATGAAATAATTTAATATTATACACAATCACAGATTAATTAACCCAACTATTGACTCGATACAATACGAATAATAAATAACTTATCAAATTTGTATTTCAACAGCACGTAAAATAGAGATTTAATTAGAATACAATGGTCAACCACAATGATGTAATTATTGATTAAATGTTTATGATAAAAACTAAGAATGGATAACTGCAATAACTGCAAAAATATAACTTGGTGTAAGTAGATAAGCTAATTGAAATGATTCGGGGAATTGTTCGCAGTCATCACAATCATCTATTTTATGTTATGGTAGTTACATTTTTATGTTTCACATTTTAAAATGCAGGATGTTCAACATAGAAACGTTCTTAGAAATCACTAAAAATGTACAGAATCTGTAATAGTCGCAATTTTCACTTTGCTAGAGCCTCTGGACACAGTGTTGAAAACCAGGTACTTGTGAATCGCCGGTTGTGAGTTTCTTAATTTGCTAAATGCTGTAATTAAAATAGAATAAATGCAACGTCTGCATCATATTAAATTGAAGCTAATAAAAGTACACCAACAATTGCAAAACATAGCAATTGTAGTAAAATATTTTCATTTGAAATTCAAAGGACATCAATTGAAAATAATAAAATAATAATAAAAAATATTAATTGGAATTTAAAACTCACCATTAGTAATTTATAAATTAAGAAATACAAACTGGGAAGGGTTCTTAATTCAGTGAGTTTGCATTCAGTCCATTTCTAATTTCACTAAATGGCATAAAGATTCCAATAAGCTGTTGGAGAACCTTTCACTTTAATTGACAATTGCTAGACTACTATAAGTATTCAACAGCACATTGAGTTAACCGTCGTTGGAACAAAGATAGATGATTGAGTTTGAGCTCAAACGATTATACGACCTATAGTCGTACGTATTTTTCGTATTTGTAATTTAAAATATACAAATGGAAATTCAAATATAAAATAGTAATATCTTTCAGTAAGTCTAAAAAGAAATAAAATTCTCCCATACCTCATTCATAGGATGCATGGAAATTTATTTCTTTGTTTTTAACTTCAGTCAGTAGAAATCGCTCATAGATAACCTCACCCACCGTTCTTTCTCTAAAATTTGATGGACTAATATTACAATTTGTATTTTTAAACACCTATTCATCGAAGGTTTATGAACTAAATTTTCGTAGTAAAGACGATATATACGCCTTTAACGAATTGTTATGAATTTATCCTTTAAAAGATAATTTTCAAGCAGTCTCAGTCATGAAGATGTGCTGTAGATAATATTGTCGTGTTCAAAGCTTGAGTGGACTTGTATAGATATTTCAAAAAATGCAGCAAAACTAACAGAAAATTTCCCTCGAAATATGTAGTTTCTTTATTCACCATAACATATTAAGAATAGCCTAAGTTGAGATTCTTCGAAAATATGGCCCATAAATAACAGGCGCACAAGTAACATTTGTCGAAATCGCATTTTTTGTGATGAGTACCAAATGAAGTTAGTCGACCCAAAAGCAGTTTGCAAATTTTCTGTACTTAGGTACATAAAATCATGCCAATACACTGAAGTCCTTGTTGTAATTTCCTGGCTGAAATTTGGGTCACCATTTCGTTTTTTTTTCGCGAATTTCATGCTGGAGTATTTTCGTTTATTCGCACAAGACGGCCAGCCAACTTAATCGCCATGTTTTATGCACTTAAATGCACCAATGTCGGTATACAGTTCTTGATTTATATGACATCGTTACTTTCCCTTAAAACTGCGGAGTATTTTTCTCTCAAAAGCTTCCAGCACTGGTTCATTGTCTTGTGTCATAATCAGAATCTGGCTTGGTGTGGAATGATTGGTGCGATTAGTGTTTAGCACCACTGGATTTCTCTTCATCAGCAAGCCATGCTCTTCTCCTAATTTTCAAGCTGATACTATCAATTTTATTGAAGGCGGAGCCAAGACAGATGATATAATGTTATAGTATCCAATGTCAGATCAAAGTTGGAATTTGTCGCCAGTCCCGTTTTTGCTGGCTCTTTTCCAATATTTGAGAAGACTGCAGCAACATCTCATCGTACTGGACCAATGATGCCAATATCATCACAGTACTCAAGCAACATGTGGTTCCTGGTGATAATGGTACCGTTCGTATCAACTTTCCTCCTAATCATCTCACAATAATCGTCTGGGTGTTTCTCGAGAATATGCATGGCCTGAATATCTATTAATTTATGGATCTGCGATGTCTACAGCTGCACTTACAAGGTCTAGTCAAGCGGTATCTTACAAGGGATGGTTAAACGACTGAAAGTGCGATACATCGGTCTCTTTTTCGAATAAAAACCAATAGTGTGCATGGATTCCGATTTTCGTTAAAGCTCTACCAGTATTCTATAAGTACCAGCAACTTTGATGGTTGATTTATGGCATAATATTGCAACCTTCGTCTCGTTTGGCATAGTTTTCACAACTGTATTTTCCACTCAAAACACTTGTCCCCTTTTCCTACCTAGTAATACATGTATAACGCATTCTTGTCCTCAGACGCGATGCATCATTCTTGGTCGTACTAAAACTTGCTATACTCAAACACAAATATTGCGGCAATGGCTACTCTATCAGGGTTTGAGGCGTTGTATCATAATAATTGAGAGGATTTATTGGAATAGACTGTGGCATATCGGGTGTACGTAATAGTGCTATGTCTACTTCCAATTATTACCACGAGATCAATATGGTTTCTTGTGTTATGATCGCGGAATAACCAAGTTGCCTTGCGTATGTCTGATTGCATTTATTAACAGCATCCTCGGCCGTCAAAAGTTTACGGAGATATTCCTTCCTTCCTGTTTTTTGGCATTAGAATCTCTCAGAACAATTGTAATTTTCTAGTCAGGGTATAATAAATAGGTCGTGTTCGTAGAAGAACCATTCGTAAAATGCGTTTTTTTTCCCATCATATTTATTTTTTCTCCTGGAATTGTCCACAAATCAGCATGATAAATAATAATTCACTTTGATGTTGATTATTGTTGTTTGGTTACTTAAACTAAGAGATAAAATGAGTTTCCTGCTGACTGCAAATTTAAACCTGAGTTCATAGTTTTCTGCACATCAGACATTTTCGCATTGAATCTATCTTTATCCAGCAAACTGCATTTTCTTAATGGCGATGATGTTAACTTTATATACTTGCTAGTAAGATGGCGCTACTTTTCAGGTGCACATTGTTAGATCACAGTCTGTGTAACGTTTTTGAGTAGTCGTTAACATTTAAGATGTTCGGTTCCTTTCTCTTCCAATATAACAAATCTTATATGCAATAGGTGGTTTATTAAGTCATCGTATCCGATTTTAGGATTGGGGCTGTCAAGAACTCTTAGGCAGCTCCAAAAATATGTTGAATTTTAATAACAGATGGTGCTTATTTTCTTAGGGGGCATCGGTGTTAGTATGTCGTTTAGATTACTGAAACAAACCGCTTTCCCATTTTAACAGCGGCAGGACGGACATCCGAAAACGTTATTAGGATATATTTGACTAAAAAAAGTCGAGAGCTGCTTTTAAAGTTCAGTAAAACGGTTCTGGTTAGTTCAAAGTGAATAACATTTAGAGAGCTTAAACTAGAATTAATCATTCCTCAGAAAATACTTTTCTCCTTGTCGTGCAGATTATTTTAGTATGAAAATTCAATGAAAATTTCCCATTGATATGGCAATAGCAATAAAATTTTTAAGCCAACATTTACGTTTTATGGTCAGAAAATGCAATTGCTGGTTCCTAAAGAAGCCCTTAAGTGAATGAATTTGTGCTGAAAATGATATTTCTTCTACTAAATTTCCTTTCTGCAAGTTTTAAATACTGAAAAAAAAAAACAATATATATGTTCACGATCACTGAGACTCGTTTACAAGTATTTTCTGGTCTATGTTGTGTCCTGGATAAAGTCTTGTTATCTTATTGCTACAAGAGCGAGTTACTGTTCATAAGAAATCAAAAATGAGGCGAGTTAATTACCACGTTCCTAATGCCTTTTTCGGGTCCTCACCTCTGTACTGATCGGTATCCTTTCAATTTCTAATCTTGCCTTCCCCAGTATAGACAAATGGTTATTTCCTATTCTCAGCACCGATGCAATCTTGTGGGCCTATTTCTCGAAATGCTTCACTGCTTGCATTCATACAATTTCGTTCACACATGAAAAGATTTTCAAAAATGCTGCAAACACTTTTCTGTGGTTGATGGAGTGTTGCGAGCAAAATATTTCATGACACGAGAGTGGCAAATTTGGTCATTGTCACAACTTTGGTTTCAATTGTGTGTGTGTGTGTGTGTGTGTGTTTGTGTATGTGTATGCATGTCCACTGTCGGTGTCACCATATGTATGCAGATGCATGTATGTAGTCATAGCAATGGCACCTCATATCCTTTGGCTATTTACTCTCATCAGGAGGCTGTATTGTTTGTGCTACGAATAAATAATGAGTTGTATTCGGATTGGGGGGTAAAATGTTCTATTGCACCTGGTCTATTGAAAAAAATGAATGATAATGACAACAATGATGATGACGACGATGTCGAGGTAGCCTATGATGAGTATGATGTTTGGAGCAACTTTGTTGCTCCTATTGAAAGAGACGTTGGAGGCAATGGGAGTGGACACTGGTGGTTTGATTATCGAAATGCAAATAATTTTTAGGGAAGTGAAAAGACTAAAGCAGGATCCTCTACTAAAGGAGATGATACTTTATGGCAGTTGTCTCATTTGTGCAAATGTTTCTGTCAAGCTAAGTTAAAGCGGGCACATTAAAACTAAAAGAATGCTTCGGAAAAACGACCTTTAAAAAATGTGAAGGTACAATTTTTTAACTGTCGTTTTTTTGTTGGAGCTCGAAAAATATATTCAAATTTTGTAAAGATTATATTTATGCAGAAATATTGAATATTTCAATTAATTCAGTTTCTTATTTTTACTCCATTCATCCATCAATTTCTTGAGAAAAATAGCATTTTTAACATATTGGACTTTAGAGCGTTCTAAAGTCCAGATTTCGCAGAATCTACGAACATATTGATGACTGACTAATTGGAATAGAGACGCAGAGGATAGAGATTTTCGGAATAATTTTCTATTTACCGGCTGCTTTTGAGAGATGATTCCATTTTATCGGCGCTCAATAGGTGTTTTTAATAGCATATCCACTTTTGAAAATCGATATAGTTTTCGGATTTTATCTCCTCTTAGTGATTATGGAATATGGGGATTTATTTTCTGTTTTCAATTGTTTAATCAATATATGAACATTTCCATACCTTTTTTTTAATCTTGCCAACTGTTTATTGTAGTATTTACATAAGTGCACTAATTTACAGTGACTGTGACGTACGACCCATATAGTGTACCCCCATTTCTGCTACCTCATGAGTCCGAAAACTTTATGGAGAGAGGTAATGATGTATTTTTGTTTGAAAAATCATTTTATAGATATAAACCAAAAAACTACTTACTCCAATATAAACTTAGAAAATTATTGAAGAAAAACGAAAAAAAGCACTGACAAAAGTCTACGTATAACTGGTAAACTAACATGGATAACTTCATTTAAGCATTTAAAATATTTATAAAATTTAAATTTAGTATTTCGTTGGACCCCTAAGGGCATCTATAACTGCCTGCAATAGTGAAAATCGTATGGGCATTAAGTCAACTAAGACTTCCAATTCTGTAGGCGTTATATTATTCCATACTTCCTGAAGCTTTTCTTTCAGTATTGGAACACTAGTAATATTATGTTTTATGATTTTGGGTTCTCAAATTTCCCAAACGTGCTCAATGACATTTAAATCTGGGCTTTGAGGTGATGTGTGCAACTGTCGTGGGGGATAATAAAGCAGCCAGTCTTTACCAACATGAGCGGTATGCTTTGGATCGTTACTTTGTTGGAATATGTAACTGGGACCGAGATTCAAAATACCGATGGCTTCAAATGTTGTTTTAACATCGATGACGATCCATGTTGCCCTAAATCAATGCCAGATTTTCTACTCCAGATGCAGCGACGGCACCCCAACCCTTAACCCTGCCACTACCATGTTTAATAGCTGAAATTAAGTGTTTGAGATGCATTGCTGTATTACCTTCACTCCAAACTTTGGCTCTCCCATCACTTTTAAATATATTATATTTTGATTAGTCTGTAAACAAAACTCGTTTCCAGAAATCATTTCCTTTCGCAATATGCTGTTGGGCAAATTCCAAGCGAAGCTTACGATTACGATGGTTCGCTTATAAGGGTTTTTTGCGTGGAGTTCTGCTGTACAAACCATTATTATTTAAAGATCTTTTAATAGTTGTTGGATTTACAATCACATTTGATCTAGTTTCTAGATCTTTGTCCAACTTTGTGACAGACACTGGGATTTTTGTCCACTTCTTTTATAATAAAACTAAGATCTTTGCGATTAAGCTTTTTTGGACGGTTACTACGCGGTTTATTTTCAATTGTACCGGTGTTTTTAAAGTTCTGAAATATTGTTAGAACTGTTAGCTTGCTTAAATTCAACAGTTTTGATATTTCAATAAAAAATTGTTTTTCATTTCTTTGTTTTATTACTAATTTTCTCACTTCATTTGAAATTCCTTTTCGGCGAGCCATGATCAATCTGAAATATTGAAATATCCCAAATAAACGTAAACACAACTTATTCGAAGCCTAAAAGAGAGCTGAAACGTAAAATTCCAAAAACGATACATTTTCGTTACTTTCTAGGACCATAAAATAACATAAAGGAAAATAAGGTGGGCCGTACGTTGACTTTTATCAGTGTTTATTTTTCATTTTTCTGCAATAATTCTCTCAGTTTATATTAAAATAATTAGAGTTTTTGGTATTATATTAATAAAATTATATTTAAACAAAACTGCATCATTACTTTTCTTCGTAATTTGTGCAGACTCATCAGATACTAGAAATGGTGGTCGTACGTAGACTTATGTCGGGCACTGTACCTCTAGAGTGTCTGCAACAGTTAAGTCTTACTGCAAATCTCTGGTTTTTAAATTTAATTTGGTATCTGCAATATAAAAGTAATATCACAAACAAAAATTCAATATGAAATTTATAATCTTATAAATATTAATATAAAAGTAATATCACAAACAAAAAATTCAATATTAAATTTATAATCTTTCACAAAGAATACTGATGATTTCATTATCGAATATCGAATTAAAGTTATATTTAATTATGAATTTGAACTAACAATGTAACGTATTAAGAGGCTCAGACAACTGTAAGGTGACTCATTATTCAATTATACCGCCAACGTTTACATTCATTGACTCATACATGCTACTATTTCGACATATATCTTTACTGTAACTGCTGATGCGAAATGTCTACTCCCTCCCCATTTAATAACTGCTACAATTAGTCTTCTTATTGTACTGGATGTGGAACATGTTTTGAATATTATTCTCTTTTTTGTGCATTCATAGTTTGACGATGAATTCACAGTTGAATAGACTAACATAACGTATGAGCTGTATTGGCAAGGTTATATCCTGGTTCCTTCTGTGCATATGCATAAATATCAAGATCTAGTGTGAATGGTATTCTGTGCTTAGCCATCATCAACAGCAATTTGGAATATACTCGTAGTCTAAGTTAATTCCGAAGCAATTAACTGGATAGTTCCAGTAAATTTCATCAATTGATATTAACACTTTTACAAAGATCAATTGCAAGGCGTTTTACGTTGCAGAGTTCGCATAGAACAGCTAGAATTGCGAAAAATTAGTAATTTTTGCTTAAGGCAACAATCAAACCAAATTGTTAGCACTGCACTTGGACACGATATCACAAATATGTAGTCTATTTTGCCCTCAAGTGTCGCAATATTGTTTGTCGTCTCATAAAAGTTCTATCCTGAATTTAGACATTTCCTTTCATATTTTAATAAATAAAAACATGAGAAATTTTAATAACTTGTTATTTTTATCAAATTATAATGATGTAAATATAGAGATACGCAACTTGACATATTTTTAAGGATTTAAGTTTTCAGAATCTTATCGAATAATTCATCCTAGGCACATTATTTACATTAGAACTAGATCTTAAAACAAAACTAAATTCAAAGATAGGCATTACACAGACATTTTTGAAAATATCTAAACGTTAGTCTCCATTTAAAATAGCAATACACAAAGTCTTAATGCAACTTGCTAACGGTGTAATGCAATTTGCATAGAAAAATTATGAGCAGAATCAGTAAATATGCATGAACAGTAATACTTTACGCCCTAACAATATAGAATTTTCTTCAGAAACTTCAAATTCCATTTAAGAACGAATAGGTTGAACTGCCTGATCAATATTGTTAGTAGAGGTTGATTAAAAAAATGATAGAAATAAATTGCCCGACTTATGAGTTTTTTTTTTGAATAAATTTGATAAAAATACTTTATTGGGATAACCACAGTTTTGTTTCTTAATATTAAAAAATTCCCAAAATATAGATGAATTAGAGCTTATACTAAATATTCATTTAATTTCTAACAATTGGAAAAACTCATCTGAGATGAGTATGAACATTCTTGATTGTAAAACCTATATCGATATCGCCGTAACTGTTGAAAACACTGTAGAGGTTGCGCCGCTTGAAGTTTGCCAAAAGATACTTCATATTCATAGCCATTTTAAGTTCAAAACTGGCAAAATCAGCCAAGTGGAGAACGAACTGTGTAGATATTAACATTGCATTGCCGCCTCTATAAGGTTAAGCATTTTTAAGGATTTTTTCAATTTCGTTACCCGTTTTCGTTATTCTAAAAATACTAAAAATACCTATGATTTTTTTGGAAAACGGATCGATATATAATGTATGATAAGACGGCGTTCCTGACACGTCCACTTATCTATCGCTTGGGATACAAGTAAACTTGCTCATAAAGGGTATCCCAACAAGAACGCAAGATTTAAATTTGGCGCCATTCGCAGTGTCATTGTTTGACATTTGGACAATTGTTATTGTTTGCTAGTAGAAGGTACGAGGTTAGTAAAAATGGAGCGCTACACGAATGAACAACACATTCTCATGGTGAAATTGTTTTACCAAAATGGTGAAAGTTTTGCGGCTACAGTTCGCAAATTGCGGTCAATTTGGGGTCACATTAATGCTCCGAAAGAGTCAACTGTAAAGAGATTAATGGATAAATTTGCCAAACCTGGGTCTGTTAGTGATGTAAAGACAACAACGCGCCTTCGATCAGGTCGATCGACCGAAAATATCGCAGCTGTACGTGATGATGTCGCTCAAACTCCATCCACCTCAATTCGACACCGAGCTCAGCAAATTGGTGTCTCCAAATCCACTATGCAGCGAATTTGGACGAAAGATTTGTATTTGCATGCATACAAAGTTCAATTGACTCAGGAACTGTCCTCCCTTCTCTGTCGCAGCGAAGGGAGTTCGTTAATTAGGTATTGGAGAGACAACATGAAAATGCTGATTTTGCCGATAAAATCATCTTCAGTGACGAGGCCCATTTCTATCCTGCTGGCTTCGTCAATAGGCAGAGTTGTCGCATTTGGGGTGAGGAAAATCATCGAGTGATTCAAAAGAAGCAAATGCATCCTCAACGTGTCACTGTGTGGTGTGGAATTTGGGCTGAAAGAATCATCGGACCTTTTTTTTATGAAAATGAAGCATGTCAAGCGCAAACAGTCAATGGTGTTCGGTATCGTGAAATGATAACCAGTTTTTTCGTGCCTAGAATTGAAGAAATGAATGTGGAGGACTGAGAGGTTTCAACAAGACGGCGCCACATGTCATACAGCCAGAGAAACAATTCAATTGCGGCATCAGTCATTTCCCGGTCGTGTTATTTCGCGTTTTGGAGACCAGAATTGGCCGCCTAGAACGTGCGATTTGACGCCATTAGACTTTTTTTCTTTGGGGTTTTTTGAAGTCGATGGTTTACGTGAATAAGCCGATGATGACTCAACTCAAAACAATCATTGAAAATTTCATTAAAAGATCGCGTGTGTGCCAACAAAGCCGCAGCGGCCATCTGTCCGATGTGTTGTTCTATACATAACCCATTCTTTCTACTTGCGGCCATCTGCCCGATGTGCTGCTCCATACATAACCACATTCTGTCTACTTTACGATATAATAAAGTTTCACGATTTGTTTTTAAATATCTGTGTTTTATTTTAAATTTAAATCTTGCGTTCTTGTTGGGACACCCTTTACAACGACAGTTTTAGAATAACGAATATTTTCATTGGTTTAACAACAATTGTAACAGTTATTCGTTAATTAAAACCAATATTTCGACTCATATACTTTTTAAGAGTCCCTAGACAGTGTGCTTTGGAATTGACAAAGACAAAAAAATATTTTGTTTTTTACTTAAGCAATGATCAAAATCGATATGTTACATATAAGCGCTGGACGTTTTGAATTCGTCACTTATCTTTCTCCTACGGCGACTAAAAATGAGCCTTTGATCGATTTTCCAAAATTAAAATTTTTCTTTGTAACTCCTAACCTAAATTTTTGTTCCATCAACCTAGATTTCTGTTCTTTGTATTTGTATTTTATACCATGTGACAAAATCTGACGAAGTCGGTCAATTAGCCGCACCTTTTCTGGTACCTCCCATACCCATGATCGATTTGACTTCAAAATTCGTAGGTACACATCTGCTATTCGTTTGCAATTAGTTTAGTCAGATTTAATACACTTAAGTGTTTGCCAAATGGGAATGAAATATCCTTTTCGGTACCTCCCCTAGAAATTATTCGATTCTACGAAATGCAATGCTTGCTTGGTACAATTTGAGGAAAATCCTTCAAGTAACAATACCCTTTCTGGTATCTCTTATACAAGTGACCGATTTAATTCATTTATTCTCAGCTTTAGGGTTTACTTAATAGATAGCATCATGTTTCTTGTCGTTTAAGTTCTGGAAACGATAACACTGGGTTTTGGACTGGAGCAACCAAAGATCTTTTCTAGGATAATTTTGTGGGCTGAATTCGAATCTGTATATATTTTTATATATATATGGATCGTTTAGTAGTTAAAACTTACTGCAAAAGTGGTGATTCAAACGTGGGCTTTAAATCGAACAAAATTTTTCTCTGCAGAGGCAGACATTTATCTGATATTGTATTCCATACATAATTCCCGACATTAAATAAATTATTTATCAATATAAGATCCATTCTCTTTCATTTAATCGAAAATTATAAACAAACAAAGTAGTATACCTTCCCGACGGACAGCCTGTATTTATTCATTTATGCTCCATTTTATTCTAAACCTTATGCAAAAATCAAATTTGTGTATAATCCCTACGACACAGAGCTACTTCCATATTTCTACAATACTTACAATATTTGATTTTCTCCACAAATAAAAGTTTTGTCCCAAAATCCTTGATAATTTCTTTATATTTTCATTAAATCTTTGTGATCACTGGCCGCTTGTTCCTCGCTCACCGTGCCTAGGTTTTGTGGAAAAAAATCTCAATGCGAATGAAGAAAATGCATTTAGAGTGACATTCGTGTACCTAATTCGTGATTATTTTTTAATAATTTAGCAATTTTAATAATTTGTCTATAGTTTTCATTCTTATTGTTTCCAAGAAAATTGTTCACGATGCTCTTGAAAGATTTCCAGACGGCATATTCTCTCTCTCTCTTCATTAAACATTGTGAAAAATTGTAATCATTCAAAAATTATGCCTTCATTGATTTTAGCTTATATAATTTTAGGAAAAACCGTTAACAAATATTTAAATGCTGCACCATCTTTGTCCAGGACCTTGACAAAGTTCTTAAAAAGGCCCAATTTGCATGTGCAGCGGCGGTAGAAGAACGTCATTTGAATCAGTTAATGGTTTATTTGAGATGTTTTGTTTTCCTGGTGAATACTCAGTTCTTTTTGGCCACTCAGTTCTGACGTAATGACGACACCTAGCGCGACTATTCCATAGACAAAGGAAACATCAATATTTTGTGAAGCCTCCTTGCATACCAGTCAACGAACCAATGACGTGAAACAGATTAATTTACAATTATTTACGATGGTCTATACTATATATATAAAGAAATTTAAATCACACACCTTAAAGTCACCGCAAATTTTCCATTTATTGTCGTTGTATTTGAGTAATGTCAAAATTTCAGTGATTGATTCGTAGTTTTCCTTTGTATTAACGGCATGATCAATTGGCATGGATGGTTTTTCGTTTCTATTATGCAAAAGAAAAGCCTTTAAACTTTACTTAGACCCATCAACAAATAACCCTCATTAAGTTTTGTCATATGGCTGGTTAATTTTTTGAAACAAACCATCAACATCAGTACAGCATGGAATAGAGTGTTTCTTTTCAAAATATACAACCAAAGCCAAACTTCTACCTCTATAGGTTGTTACTTTTATCCCAACTGCAAGATGTTTCCACTGCTGCAAGCGTGAAGCTGGTAATTCTGCGTCTTGCTTCGTTAAATATACATAAATCCCAAATTAGATCATTCAGCTCAGCTTGAGTCACTAAATGACGTTCATCGTCAGCCTGATACAAACTACCACTGCTGGTGAAAGATGTTTCAGACTCACTGCTCGTAGCACTGGGAATGACTGGTAATGCATCATTTGCTGGACGTTGAACTGATTTGGAAACCGATGGGACATTTGCGTAAGTAATATTTTCTCGTTTTTTCATATTGAATCCAGCAACTTTAGTTAAACAGAAGTAACAATCGGTTTAGTGGTTACTTGACTTTCTTCAAAGTACTGGAATTAAAAAAATCGAAATAGATCTTCTTGTCATTTGACCACTTGTATAAAACAATTCTGTAGCTATTGCAAAACATTGTCGGTGTTTGCGGTTTGTTCAAGTTTCTGACAGCAAAATCAAAATAATGTAAATATGCATATTTTAGTGATTCTGATATTGCATATCCCCTTTTTCCAACCAAATATTCACTACACACAAAGCAAAAATAGCTTAAATCAGCAACATACGATGAAGATTTTGAATGAATATGGACTTTTGTCAAATTATATGTAATATTTGTGAAATTGTAGTGTCAGTATTGACTGTTTTACAGTATTGCAGAACAAGACGAGTTCAGCGCACCCAGATTAGTTGAAAAATATGCTTCGTTTCTGCAGTCTATTCTTTTTCCAAATTTGTAGATCAGTGTTATTATTTGAAAATTGTTATTGAAACTAGAGTTCAATATTTGTGAAATTGTAGTGTCAGTGTTGACTGTTTTACAGTATTGCCAGCATGCGATAAAATTTGTATGCTAGATAACCCAATTTGTATGCCAGATTCGAATTCAGCGCACCCAAATTAGTTCAAAAATATGCTTCGTTTCTGCAGTTAACTTTTTCCAAATTTGTAGACTAGTGTTATTAACTTGCACAAGGATTGGAAAAGATCATTGCTTGAAACTTGATTCATTATTTACCGTGGATTTAGCGAACGCTCCAAAGTATTGTCGTTTAAGTTGCTAAACTTCGAAAATCTAATTTTGAGAATCTCGTACATAAAGCTAAATAAATTCCATTCCCTTTGCAATTATTACACAATAAAATATTCATTATCCCAATATGTGAACATACCTATACATCACCACCATGTTGCTAAAATGTTAATCCATTATTGTTGCCAAAGGTTATATTTGATTTTGCCACTCCATGTACACATGAATTCCATCCATCCCCTGCTGTATCGAACGCATTGATTACGGGATCAGATTTTGGCATTTTGTACGAGTATTCAAATAGAAGGTGCAAATTTTGCGTATGTTCAAACAACTAATGAAATATTGATTAACCCATCAATCTTGTGTTGAGTTTGCTTCTTTGGCGTTCTTATCACAAAATCGCAACAATTTTCACACTTTAGCGCTTATTCAAATATTTATTAATTTCAACCTTTCGGGAATCTCCATCCCTGAATCACTGCTGAATCGAAACAAAATCGGCTTATTTCTGTGAAGCGGACGGCTGCTGGTGATGAAAAATAGGTCTTTTACGACAACGTTAAACAAAAACGGTCGTGCTTAAACACTGGTGAGCCAACGCAAACGTTACAGAAATATCAGTCGTAAGTGTTTGCTGTGCTTTTGGTGGCATTGACAGGGAATCATTTACTATGATCTTCTCTTCTATGACCAAGCTTCTAATTCGGGCCTATACTATCAATAATTGAAGCGTCTGAAGGAAGAAATTGCCCAGAAGCGGCCAGCGTTGGCCAACAGGAAATAAATTGTGTTCTATGAGGACAACGCCAGATCGCATACATCGCTAATGGCTTATCAGAAAGTCGGAGAGCTTTGTTGGGATATTCCTATACATTCATCTGATAGTCCGGACTAGACACCAATTGATTACTACCAATTGTTGTCTATAGCGAATGATTTTGCTGGTGAAAAAGTCGGCTAAAGAGGAGGGGAAGGTTTCTATAAGTGAGGCATAATAAAATTACCTTCAAAGTATCAACCAGTTATGGAACAAAATAGTGCATACTTGACCAAAATCGGATCTTTTTAACTATAGTAAAGTCTTCAACGTCATGCAAAAAATAATTCGTTTTTTCACTACATCTTTATTTTAAGAGTTGATATGACAAGACATGCTTATGAAAGAAATCGAAGTACGAAATAAGTTTTTTGTTGCATCCCATGAGAAAAAAGGACATTTTCAGCACATTTCACTTCCTTACTATCAAACAGCTAAATATGGCATGGAGACAAGAAAAAAATTGTTGTATGTGTACGAAAAAAGTTGCATTGACAGAATGCCAGTAGCAATACTGACGATTTAAAAAAATCAACAGCAAATGCAAGTAGGCAGGCGCAAAGTTGGATTGAAGCCAAAACTTCGGCCGAGCCGAGATTTAAAAAAATCGACAGCAAATGCAAGTAGGCAGGCGCAAAGTTGGACTAAAGCCAAAACTTATATACTACCCACCGTGGAGTTCTGTACGCGAGATTCGCTATTCGTGGGCATATTGAAAACGATGTCTTCCATTAAAAATGATTACGAATTTGGCATTATTTATATAAAAATTGATATTATCTACAATTTTCCAATAACCACGTACACACATAAGGCGACTCCTATCAAATATAAGTTAAAAAAATTATATTTATTTATTCCTTACTTATTTCACCAACTTTACGTTATTCACCCTCGGACACAATAAAGTTATGACGACAATTCTTTCCAATCCTCGAATCATAGCAAATAATAATCTCCCGTTTGGTGTAAAGGCGGCTACTATGCGTTGAAACTCAATATTAACAGGCGATCGTGGAATCTGAATCTAAATGCTTCCACCAGACAGTAATTTGTTTTTTGTATGTGATAACGCTAACCATTTCTTGTTGTTTTCCAACACTAAAATAGGAATAACTAGCATTTTTGCGTCGTATTACGTTTGATAATACATTTGTAAACTTGCAACATAAAAGAGAAGCAATAAAAGATACAATTTTATAATTTTGCAAACGTATTATCGATCATTTGATGACATAAAATAGAAGTTGTTTGGATGTCTTTGTTGGAAACCAATGTTAGAAGAGCTAGCAATGTCTCTAAATATTTTCACAAGCAAACAATATCTCGTGAAATTTTTTTCTTGTAAAAAGAATATCAGGTTGTTGCGATTGGGATGGAAATTTCAATAAATTGCTCGTCCTATGACACAACAGTGTATATGAATCAATTTATTAAATTCTTTTATCAAACAAATCATACAAATCATTTTTAAAAAAACACCACAAGAATGTCTGAACTCAAAAAATTTCATAAAATTTCAATTCATAAAATTCATATTAAATGGATAAAGCCGACTTTTTGCCCTCCCGAACAATTGCGTTTTTTCAGACAGCCCTTTTTCAATATACAGTGGTTCAAAGCTTATTTCAACCAGCACCTTAAAAAAAGTTTGTTGGGCTATAAAATCTGAACTATTGTGGATATTTAAAAAATTTAAACGCAGGTTGTTAGTTTGATGTTTAAACTAATACAAAATTAATTCATTTATTTTCTAAATATTTTTTCAATATTTAATAATGCCTAAAAACTAAAAAATGAGACCAAAACAGTTCCAAAGCTTATTTCAACCGCTTATGAAATAACATCATTAAAGATAAGTGTTTTTTTTTAAATAACAAAAAATTAATATTTTGTGTGACCACCCTTTTGGTTAACTACCATTTTAAGTCTTTTGGGGATAGATTCTACCAACTTTCTGGTTATTTCTGGAGTGATTTTTCCCCATTCCTCAACCAATGCAGCTTTTAGGTCCGATTTGTTCGATATTTTGTGTTTGCGAATGTTTGTTTCCAAAGTCGACCACAAATTTTCGATTACATCTAAATCTGGTGACTGGGCTGGTGGTTTCATAATGTGCAGGCAATTCCAAATCAGCCAGGTCTGGACAATTCCCGCAGTGTGTTTCGGGTCATCATCTTGATAAAATCTGAAGTCCTCCTTTATGCCAAGTTTCTGAGCACTTTGAATTAAATTGGACTTCAAAATATCAAGATATTTGCCTTTATCCACCGTAGTCTCAATGAACTCCAAGTTCCCAACGCCGGCTGCTGACATACAGGCCCAAACCATAACGTTGCCTCCGCCATGCTTTACTGTAGCCCTCAAATTTTTTGCGTCAAGCTCTGTGTTAGGCTTACGCCACACATATTAGATCCCATCCGACCCAAACAAATTAAATTTGGACTCATCACAAAATAACACAGTGTTCCAGAATCCTATATCCTTGTGCAAGTGCACCTAGGCAAATTTTAGGCGACACTTCTTGTTTTTGTTGCTTATAAAAGGTTTTTTGCGTGGTACTCTGCCATTAAAGTCATGTTTCGGAAGCACAAGGCGAATAGTTTCTGGGTGGCATGACTTGCCCAACTCCTCCTTAACATCATTGGTCACTTGCCTAGCCGATAGCCTTGGATTGTCCCGGATTTTTCTCGCAATGTAGCGCTCGTCCGTGGGATTAAAAATTTTGTTCGGAGCATCTCTACCTTTATTGTAGATTCTATTTTCACGGACAAATCGGTATATGATGCTTTGAACTGTAGAATCACTTAATCCAACCATCTCAGCAATTTTTCTACGGGAATGGCCATTTTTAAAGTGTTTGAGAACAAGTTCCCGCTGCTCAATAGCTGTGCGTGGTCCCATTTTGCTAAATTCACTTTTCTGCAAGTTGAGCTGACAAAATTTAGCACAAATTTATTTCATCACACTACGAAAAGAGTGAATAAAGCGTAGAACAAGAATCTACCGTTTCGTTGGAAAATAACGGATCTTTGATCAGCTGCAAAGTTTGTGGTTGAAATTAGCTTTGGAACTGTTTTGGTCTCATTTTTTAATTTTTAGGCATTATTAAATATTGAAAAAAATATTTAGAAAATAAATGAATTAATTTTGTATTAGTTTAAACATCAAACTAACAACCTGCGCTTAAATTTTTTAAATATCCACAATAGTTTAGATTTTATAGCCCAACAAACTTTTTTTAAGGTGCTGGTTGAAATAAGCTTTGAACCACTGTAAACCCTCGATATGATGTTCCGAATAGGATGTAAAATACACGTTTATTTTCCTCGTTCCTGTCTTTTCACACAAGCTTTTATACTCGTTCGAGTTTTTTTTTCTTTTTGGCTGCTTCCTTCTCTAAAAAATTGTCATTCTTTCTTGCACTCATTTGCGGCAATCATCGGTATGGATTTTTGTTTGCACATTTTACAGTTATTTTTCCCCCTTACTGTGCAATCAATTGGAATTATCAATTTCGTTATGTAATCAGCTAGTTAAAATTGCACAACTTCGTTCTCTCTCTCTCTCTTTGCATATTTCGTTGTAGTTCTCATTCTCTCAGAATTATCTTTCATTTTCTCTTCTTAATTCTAATACGAACATGCCAGAGAAGTCTGCTCACACTACACAGGCCGGACGAATCAGTTGAGAAATATTGTTGCAAATATCACATTTTCTCTTTAATATCAAATTCAGTTAATTTTTAGTACTTTTCTACGAAAAATGGAGAATTTCATAAATGGGGAAATAACTAACTGCGCCAAAATCGATACAAAAATGTCATAACATTATTCGAAGAAGGAGACAACTGAAACACTACAAAAATTTTTTTTTTTTATAAGATATTACAACTTAAATATGTACGAGTATATCAAATGTCCGTCTCAACAGTTCATTACTGCTCTCGTAATTCATTATTGTAGACATTTGTCCACAATTCTAACTCGAGTTAGGACACAATTGAGTTATTAGCACCATCGTATTCAGCGTATCTAAATTTATTTGCTCTAAATTTTTCATGTTTGTATCTCTTCTAGGAAGGCAATTAATCCTAAAAAACCTAATAGCTTAAGTTATTTTTCCAAATGACTGTTTTGGCATAACTGCCTAAGTCAATTTAGGATTACAACAAATATAAACATTATTTTTTCATCATTGCCTAAATCAACTTAAGTCGTTAATCCAAAAAAATAAAGAAACCATTTTATTTTCCTAACTTGAGTTAAGCTCTTATTCCGAATTACAATTTCGTTTTTTGATACACATAAATTGAGTTAAGGTCTTTCTCCAAACTTAAAGTTTTTTATTTAATCTGGAATAATAGCCTAACTCAACTTGAACTTTTTGACTTTCTTTCGTTCAACAATTCATAAGAGCCTAAGTGTCTTTTTCGATAATATCTTTTGACTGCGAGAATAAACAACTATTTTTGTTAACAACTAAGTAAAGAAATTCGTTTCCTTGGAATCTGTAGCAAAGTTTTCCAAAAAACACCTTCTCCTGATTTTCAGTGAAGATTCAAAACTTTAAACTCCTGTACTGAAAATATTGAAAAACAGACTTAGGCTGTTAAGGGTTGTGACCACAGAATTATTTAGCTGCAAGACGGTTGGAAAAAAACATTTAGAATAAACAATCACAAATATCGGATCTTCGGAGTAGCTGTTTAGCAGACATGGTGGTGTCGAATAGGCGTTGATGTTGATTTATTAATAAAAAAAAACAAGAACCTCATAAAATTGAAAGACATCTTGTTTTACACAAATTTTTCATATTCTTTGTTGACATTTTAACTTTGTGCTAGCATTGAAATAATAATGATGATGCGAGGACCAAAATTATGAATTCCTCCCACACCTTATGATTTGAATAGTCCAAACAATGTCATTTGCTATAGAGTAAAAACGCAAGTTCTAACAGATTGGCGGTGGCTTGATGGTTTTCTGAAGTTCTGACAAATTAAAAAATTTTCATTCAGGTGAACTGACTTACTTATATAGGGTGGCGCAATAGAACGTGCATATTGCATCATCTTTTTTGTGGGGTAGAAAAGGCGCGGGAGGGGGGGCGCCTACATCGTTGGGTTGGCGGGCTCATGGAGTTTTAGTCGCTATGAATCACTTCGTCGCGCATTTTGCGTGCGCGCATTTTACGAGAACTCTCGTTCATATATTGCTACTAGGCGACTATATTGTGCTGAATATGGACTACGGCGAATTAGTGAAGCTCCGTGTGCTAATTTAATTAAAATATGGGTAAAGTGTTTTGAACAGACCGGTTCAACATTTAAACCACAAGCAAATGGTCGCCCAAGAACATCTAGGAACGAAGACAATGTTGAGAGAGTTATGGAGTCAGTACGAGGAAATCCACAAATGTCGACTCGCAAGAGATCGTCTGTCTTACAATTATCGCGACGAAGTTTGCAACGAATTTTAACAGTGGATCTTAAACTGCATCCATATAAGCTGCAATTAACACAAGAATTGAAAAAGTCTGACTTCATAGCAAGGCTCGCATTTGCTAATGAAATGCTTAATCGATTTTCCAATTTTGACAATATCCTTTTCTCTGACGAGGCTCATTTCCTTACGAATGGGTTCGTAAACCGTCAAAATTGTCATTACTGGAACAGTGAAAATCCCAAAATCAAACACCAGAAACCATTGCATAGTCCTAAAGTGACAGTATGGGCAGTAATCTCTGGCAGAGGAATAATTAGTCCTTTTTTCTTCGAAAATGCGCGGGGCCAAAACGTCACGGTTAATACGGAACGCTATGTTGAGATGTTGGACGGATTTTTGGCTCCAGAAATTGAAAGTTCAAGAATAGTGAATTCCAGAACTTGGTTCCAACAAGATGGAACTACCTGTCACACATCAAATGACGCCATGGCGGTGGTGAAGCAGATGTTCCCTGGCAGACTGATTTCGAAAAGAGCTCAAGGGAATATCCGTGGTGAAATGGCAGCCATTACACCAGTATTACTGAAGAAAGTTTTCAATAATTTTCGTTTGCGGTTAGAGGAGTGCCGTCGTAGAGAGGGTCACCATTTAGATGATGTTATTTTTAAAAAATAAACTCCATTTATTACTCTACAATGCCTTGGATTTATTTTAACCATACCTATTGTATTTACTTTTTAATATATTTTTTAAATATGCACGTTCTATTGCGCCACCCTGTACTTTCACTTGACTTCCTTTTAGTACATCGTTAGACTCTTATCATCAAATACTCTGAATTAATGCACAATACTGCATCCAGTAAAATTGAATGAAAGTAATGAATAAAAACTTATTTGGGTTAAATTATGTAATTTGTATTTGTATTTTTTTTACATTTTATCAAGCATTGCCATTAAAAGTTATCGGCACAAATTTAAATTGCTGTATTTTTTTCCGGATAAATATTAAAATTCGCTGAATCGGTCAATTTGTAGGGGAAGTTCTTGTATGGACATAGTGTGGAGGGTAGCAGAAGGGGCATGTTCAGTGAATAACAATTTTAAGATTTCGCAAAAAATTATATATCGAAAGAAAGGTATATAAAGGTATTATGTGGAGTTAGAGGGGGAAACATTTTTTAAAATCGATCAATTTTTATTGGAAGTACCAAAAGAAGTTGACCGAAATAGCCAATTTACAGTCCTCGGCTACGATTAGGCAAAATATTAGACTTTGCCAAGTTTTGGCAAGTTTAGTAAAAATTTGGGACCCCTATCATATCCACCAACCAGTCAGGCGGACATCTCTCTTTCGACTGTGAAACACGTTTTGTCAAAAAATACAGGTTGCTTTTGACGCTTTTTCCTGATTGTTAGATATTTGGTAGCATCAAATGACAAAAATAGAATAGAAAAATAATTGAATGACTTACTTTGAATTAATTTAAAATAGAAATATAATAAAGTAAAATAAAATATCAACAAATGATCAGATGCTAAATAACGCGTTGCATTTGAAGCATGGATTATCGATTGCTAACACAGAGTTAAAATAAAGTTGCTTTGGGCACAAATCATTTATGCAGATGTAAAAAGATGTACCCTTTCCCAGAATTACTGTTGACACTCTCTTATGATAACTACTTTTATGTTTTTTAGAGAAGCGTTAAAAGGATATAAATAAAAAGAAAACGTTTAGACGTACATTAGCGTAAAGTCTTAACCAATATCGCCAAAAATATTGTCGAGTATTTAAAAACTCGTCCGGGAAAATCGTCAGTTGTAGTTCTAAAATTGCCATCGCCAAAAACACATTAAAATCGCCACGTTTGGCGACAGAGCCGACAACACTACTTCTGGTGGTAAATAGATTGCTCTGGCATTCCAATTCATACCGAATGAAATGGTTCTAATGCTAGTTACTTCGTTTGTCATATATACTCGTATTTCTTTCGTATATTTGCTACTGCACATGCATTATTTGATATTTTGTAAATAAATCAGAATTACATTTCGAAATTACAAAACAATATATTGCTGGCTTAAAACATGTCGCACACGAAAGAATCAGCCAGTATAAAATTTCAGTTAGGTAAATTGACTTAGACATGCCTTCGCCCGGTTCTTATCAATTGTTATAGCTTACTGAAAGCCTTCTACATAGAAATTATAGAAAAACCATTGAATTTTACTAACTAATTGCTATCAGCCCGAAGAACATATGAATTTTTTATTCTCAGAACTAATTTAAAATGAATTTTAAGCGAAGTTAAATTGGGAAACTGCATTTTTTACAAAAAAAAAAAAAAAAAGATTAAAAGCACAACTTCTGATGGAAAAAACCACAAAACTGGCATCACTCGTTCTATATTGTGTTGATCAATGCTAATTAGTAATTTCAATACCATCACAAATTGTAATCACCCTGTACAGTTGATTTCACCAATGTGAATTTGTACAGCCCAAAAATATGCTAACTCGTAAGACATCGCAGAACGTTTTTAGAACAACAGCAGCAACGGCTAATCTTCTATTTAACAAGACAATATTTCTCATATCGTTTAGTTGCTTACACCCTCTTCTTTAGTTAAGGTGTTTATGCGTTTGGTGGAGTTAGAAAAAATGAAAGT
This sequence comes from Philornis downsi, assembly GCA_019455685.1. Classification (NCBI taxonomy): domain Eukaryota; kingdom Metazoa; phylum Arthropoda; class Insecta; order Diptera; family Muscidae; genus Philornis; species Philornis downsi. Next base: position 24,053 of record JAHXMU010000080.1, read on the forward strand.
GAAAATTGTTAAAAAAAATCGGTAAATGACTAATTTGCCTTGAAGTGAATTTGACTTTTTGTGAAAATCTGTCGTCTTTGCCAATATTTTGCCATTGGTGGTTCCTCACAATGTAGTTGATGTGAAAAGGTTTTCGGCCGGTGCACGGTGCTTCGTCCCCACACAACGGTTGGCTAGAAATGGAAGGAGCAGTTGTAAATAAATGAATTTTGGTACGTAGTTTTATTTAATCAAGTCTATTTTAGAGATAATTAAATTTTAGGAAGATTACAGGACACTAGGTCCTTCAATCAATTTTTTTTATTGAAACTTTCGACTTTATCTAATAGAGTAAAAACAATCTCACTTCCTTCATTTCGGTTCACCAAAAATGTTGCAGTCCTGTTTTTTTTATAGAAGAAACTAGAATAATCAAAATTTTACTTGTTTCGATAGACATTTGATTAATCAGCAACGAATCTTTTTGGCCATTTCTAAAACCAGTGGGTAGACCTTTTTTTTATTATGGGGCATATTTTAATTGTAACATTCTGACTACCAAAAAACGAAAAAAACAAGCTTTTGGAAATGGACTCTAAGGTATATGACAATCAAAATCCACTTTAATGTTCAATCATTACACCTAGAATTCCTTAAGTATGGTACCCTCTGTTAAGGACAAAATTAGTAGAATTTACAAACACTTTTGTTGTATTCAGCCTCACTCAGTGTAAACATAATGGCGGAAGAAAATCCTCTGATTACAAGTTTCCTTAGTGCTTGATTACGGATTACGACACGTCTTTTAGATCTCATCGAGTTCCATTTATAGAATGTCTAAATTCTTGTCGACTTAATTCGTTCTTTCAATAAAATAACGTCGAAATATTGTGGCAAAATATTATGACGTTATTTTATTGACAATAAAAATGTTAATTTCTGGAGTATATTGCTTTTAGCTAACGTATAAAGTATGTTTCTTTATGTATGCCCAATATGTTGTTTCATTCTAAATTGATTTTGTCACTTGTGGCCCAAAGGGTCATGAGCGATGTATTGGCTCATCGAAAGATAAGTGCGCGAATTAGAATCAACTTTGTCTCTGGTAAACATTATACACTCTGTCAAAAAGCACCGAGAATTGGTCAATAAAACACTAAATATTTATTATTCATTCAACTTTTTGGATCGCCTTCGAAGGCAATCAAATACCACTGCATATTATTTTTATTAGTAAATAAATGGCATAAATATCTGCAGAATTCTTAATTCTGAAAATATAAATATAATTGGCCGAAGTGTACCGATTTATTGTCAGATAAGTGGGCGTGTCAAAAACCTGCTCAATTTAATTTTCAAGTGAAAATTGGAGTAGTCTCCGAGAATACATAAATCGCAATATTAATGAGTAAATAGTATAATAGTTTGAAAAAAGCACCGAAAATTACCACTATTCCAAAGTTGTGTTCAGTCCTTGTATGAGCAAATTTTGTCCTACTGGGTTCATTGTGCCCATTTATGTCGGTTGTGGTCGCTAGAGTAGAGGGCATTGCATTGGCACATATACTATAAAAACATCCTCTTCTCATACGATATATATTTATATGTTGTTAAACCCGGTTTTCTAGTAACATAATAATGTTGAAAAATTTTTGAAATTTTGTACTAATTTTGCTTATGACCATGACTTTATGCTCATTTATGCCATTTGTGGTCGCTAGAGGACATTGCACTGGCACATATACAAAAACACCCTCTTCTCATACGATATATATTTATACGTTGTTAAACCCGGTTTTCTAGTGACATAATAATGATAAGTGTTGAAACATTTTTTAAATTTTTTTTATTAATTTTGCTTATGACCATGACATGTTTGTATGCCTAATTCTAATATCCTACATCTTACGATATCATATCGCGAAATGTAAATTATTGAATAAAAAATATGCCTGACATATTTTTGTTTTCATCGTTATTAAAAGAAATCTAAAAAATATTCGATAGCAATGATATGATCGAGCCGTTTCGGAATACGTAATTTTAATATGGCTCTTGAACTTTTTATTGAATTAAGAATTTTTCTTTCTTTTTGTTAATTTGTCGAGGTTTTCACAATCCCAATATATGGTTGCAGTTTTTAGCTACATATATTTGAAGTCAGTTCGTCTGCTCATAAAAAAACATTAGTTTCTATACATTTATTTTGTATAGTATTTTTCTTCTCAATTAGTTTACATATACAGGGTGGGCCATAAGAGTGTTGGCGGTTTAAGTCTTCTATTTCTCGGTAACGCGCGGCGCGGGGTGGCGGGGGGATATGTTGTTCGCTGCGCCGCTTCCTGGAAATTTAGTCGCCATGGAGCCGTACACGGGAGTGCAGCGCGCATTTTGTGTCCGAGCGTATTACGAAAACAATAAATCAGTGATTACTGCACGACGTTTGTATCGGCATGAACACGGTTTACACGATTTAAGTGAAGTTCCAAGCGCCAATGTGATACGAAAATGGATCAGAATGTTCGAAACAACCGGCTCAACAGTACCAACTATGGTTCGTGGTCGCCCAGTTTCTGCAAGATCAGCCGACATTGTGGAGCGTGTTCGTGTTTCAGTTCAGCGAAATCCGCAACAGTCAACACGTAAGAGAAGTCAGTCTTTGGATGTCAAAAGAACAACTTTACGACGAATTTTGAAACGTGATTTGCATTTGAAGGCTTATAAGATTCAGATAGTCCAAGAATTAAAACCCGATGATGCCAATAACCGACTTAACTTTGGTTTTCCTGAAAAACTCATTTCGAAAAGGGGGGATATTGAATGGCCCCACGTAGCCCCGATCTCTCTCCATGCGATTATTTTCTATGGGGCTACCTCAAATCGGTAGTCTACGAGAATAATCCGACCAATTTAGAGCAGTTGAAGAGGAACATTATTCAGGAAAGTAACAAAATACCGAGAACAACTTTTCAACGAGTTTTCCAAAATTTGCGACTTCGGTTCCAAGAGTGTCAAGCAACCGAGGGAAGCCATTTGGACAACATTATTTTTAAGTCTTAAAAATTCCCATGCTTCTACTTTTTAAAAATACAAATATATTTTTTTTATGTTTCGTATGCTTGTTTTTAATTGAATATTTAAACCGCCAACACCCTTATGGCCCACCCTGTATATGGGAAATTTCACAACAAGCATTAAGATGGGAAAATTACAGCTGTTTTCCATTTGGAAAATAGAACAAAATGAAATAATAAAATGAAAACAGTGGTTTTCCTTATGTATCCAATTTCAATTTGAATCATAAAGTATTGTATTTTTTGAGAATATGGTAAGAAAAACTGACTCTGTTTTTCTAAGATGTTACATTTTTGTATAGAAATTCTGTTTTTTTCTGATCGAGGACTTTTCTATAATGGGCTAAAAATGACGATTTTGTAGAATTTGTGCATAGTTTACACACTGTGCAGAATATAGATTTTGAAGTAACGGCAAACAACCCAGAGAGAGAGAATGGAAACAATGTGTAAAAAGAGCGAGAGTCTAAATGGTATTTATTAATCTTCATTTCTTCATGCAGTAGCTTAGATTCTGTTCAATAAGTTTTTTTTTTTTTTATTTCCTAAAGTAACAACATAAAACCATGATTGGTATAGCAACAATGTACAGAAGAAAAAGCAAGAACCGTTATCTTGAAGTTAGAACAACAGTTTCTCACCCGAAGGAATGAAGATTAATATCATTTAATCTCTCGCTCTTTTTGCGCATTTTTTTCACTCTCGCTCTCTGTGACGCTGCTCACTACTTTAAAATCTGCACAGTGCAGAAAATAGATTTTGTGAAGTAAGAGAACGGGAATGAAAAGAATGTGCAAAAGTGCGAGAGTTTAAATGATATTTATCTTACATTCCACATTGTTGCTATGCCAATTGCGGTTTTATGTTGTTACTTTAGCAAATAACAAATAAAAACATAATAAACAGAATCTACGTCACTACATGAAATTTGGATCAGGTGCAGAAACAACATCATAATGTTACATAACGTAATAATGAAGTGAGAAATCTGCAGTCTGCAAAGTCAATCGTCAATTGTTTGACCGGGTGCAACTACAATTATGGGACTGTTATACATATAAACACTATATATGTATGTGGAGACTATTTTTTTGTCATTTGTTACGTTTATTAGAGGAGCTACGTTTGTTGTTCATTTCATAAATAGGAATATGAATATGGAATATGAGATTAATAGAGAGTGTGAGATCACATGGGTGGGAGAACATATTTAACGGTTTTTTAATGTGCCGTAAATTGATTAGAGTGAAGCTGGAAAAGTTACAACATGAGCAGTAATGCTTAGTGCGCGTAGTGTTAAAGTTAAAATTGCTTCAATAGAAGTTCAGCAAAACGAAACTGAAGCAAAACACAGTCTTTTTTTAACGTTTTTAAATAAAACCATTCAATGGGGAAATTTGTTGTGTTAGATGTAATCGAACTGAAAATGCAATTAAATATTACACGTCGTTTTAAGGAAATACAAACACAGGGAATTACGGTAAGTGATTAGTATACTGTCAGCGTCAAAAGAAAGTGTACACTATGTTTTATTAAATAAAAGTGATAATTTATGCATCAAAAAATAATTTTTTTTTTTAAATTTACAGTTATTTACAAAACACTGTACAATGTTTAAATAAAAAATTAAAATACTTCAACAACAACAAAAACAGTAAAAGCAAAACTAAAAATACTCAATATTTAATGCGTCAAAAGAAAGTGTACATGTTCAGAACAACTTAAAAAAATGTAATGACTAATACTTTGTTTGATTTCCCTTGGCTTTTAAAGCTGCTTCTAGCCTCTTGAGCATAGATTCCACCAATTTCGATGTTACTTCTGTTGGAATTTTGTACCACTCCTGCTGTAAAATTTGTTTCAGAGAGTCTGCCGGTTATGGTTTTTTTTTTATTTGTCTGTCCAAATGTTCCCACAGATGTTCAATTGGATTGAGGTCCGGTGACTGTGGGGGATGATCCAACTGCCTTGGAGTGTGGTACAACAACCATTCTGTAATAATTTTGGCGGTGTGATTAGGGTCGTTATCTTGTTGGAAGATCCAAGCACGGTCTAATTTTAATTTCCCTACACTAGGCACCAAATTCTCTTTTAAAATATTTAAATAGTCTGTTTTGTTTATTAAACTGTCAATAAATACTAAGTTTCTCACACAGCTTCCCGCCATACAGCCCCACACCATCACCGAACCTAAGCCATGTTTCACGGAAGATATTATATTGTTTTTGCCAAATTCCTCATTTCTGCCTTTCCAAATTTTACCACGCTTTTTTTTTTTGGTCCAAAGACCTCAAATTTGCTTTCGTCTGTAAAACTTACGTTGTTCCAGAATGATTTTGCTTTGTTACTGTATTTTTCGCGAATTCTAGACGTTGCTTCTTATTTTGTTTGAAGACGTATGGTTTTTTTTCTGGGGACTCTTCCATATAAACTATTTGCATGTAACGCTCGGCGGACGGTACTGACACTTACTTTCATTTCAGATGATTCGGACATTTGCTCTGATATTTTCACCGCACTTATAGTTGGCTCGTTGCATTTCACAATGGACCTAACTTCTAAGTCATTAAGATGTTTTAGTCTCCCGGCACGAGGCTGATCTTCCAAATTTCTAATTTTTTTCTGATTATCTATAATTTTTTTATAGTATTGTGGCTTCTTCCAATAATTGAGGCAATTTCACGTAAAGATTTGCCTTCTGCCTCAAATTTTATGACTAATACTCTCGTCTCAATTGCAGTTGGCTTTCCCATTTTAATATTACTACACACTTCACGAAATAACAAATGCAAATAATTTTAGATCACATGAGCACAACAGAAAATATCATAAGTAAAGAATTTCTATACAAAAACAAACAATAACGGTACATTTTTAGCGTAATTTTAAAATGAGCATTATTCTACTGTATGTGTACACTTTCTTTTGACGCGTTAAATATGGAGTAGTTTTAGTTTTTTTTTGTACTGTTTTTGTTGTTGTTGAAATATTTTAATTTTTTATTTAAAATTTTTAAGAGCATTGTGCAATATTTTGCAAATAAATGTAAAGTTAGAAAAACTCTAATATTTCAATGCCGAAATAAACACTTTTATAGAATAAAACATGGTGTACACTTTCTTTTGACACTAACAGTACTTTCAAGGTCCAAAATCAACAAATTACTCTTGTTTTGTAAATAATATCAGACTCACTGCTCGTAGCACTGGGAATGACTGATCATTTGGTGAACTTTGAACTGGTTTGGAAACCGATGAACATTCCCCTAATTAATATTTTCTCGATTTTTCATATTGAATCCAGCAACTTTTGTTAAACAGAAAATACAATCAGTTTGGTGGTTACTTGACTCTCTTCAAATTACTGGAATTAAAAAATCGAAATACATACATATGTAGATCTTCTTGTCATTTGATGACCACTTGTATAAAACAATTCTGCAACTATTGCAAAATATTGTCCGTGTCCATGGTTTGTTAAATTTTCTGACACCAAACGCAAAATAATGTAAATATGCATATTTTAATGATTCTGAATTGCATATCCTCTTTTTCCAACTAAATATTCACCTCATACAAAGCAAAAATAGCTTGAATCTGTAACAAACGATCTCCCTGACATGCTTAAACGCTATTGTTATGAAAATTTAGAATGAATGTGGGCTTCTGCCAAATTAATAATTGTTTACTGTTTTACAGTATTGCCAGCATGAAATAAAAAATAAACAAGACGTGATAGCCCAATTTTTATGCCAGATTCGAATTCAGCGCGACCATGCTTCGTTTCTGCAAGTCAAGTTTTTTTTTTTCCAAATTTGTAGACCAGTGTAGTAGGCATCCCACCATCACACCGCTTGTGATTGCTTCCATACAAGTTCTCAGAATAGTTGGTATTTACAAATTTTTCTGCGGCAATCTCTAATCGTATGGATTACACTATCATGTCCCTGTACAAACAAATTAGCGAATTCAGCAAAAATCTGAGATCAATGTACGAGTATATTTGTTAAACGGAGGTCTTCAAAAGGGCATAATTTTATTGTTTTCATTGACTTTAATTTCTCCGATTTTTTTTATAAGAACCAAAGAACTAAAGTACTTTTCCATGGCACTTTTCACACTTTTGCACTAAAGCAAAATTACTTTGGGTAAAGTCATCTCAACTCACTAAAATTTCTGTACTGGTTTTATCACATACTTGATAAGTAATATATGGTGGCAATTGACAGAAGCGGAAAGTAACCGCTTCAATTTATATAAAATCACCATTCTGCCCCTCTCCAAATCGTAATCTCAATTTTGTATTTTGACTAAAAGATTTACTGGTAGTTGAATTCCTTTGACATTTATTTACGGAGTCTTCTTAACAATTTCCACGATTTTGATTTCACAATCATGCTTGTCCCGCCTTCACCAGGTTAAGCAAATTTCGGACAGTCCCAGTTGCTTTACTTTTACTGCAGCATTGTGATCTAGAAGATGTCATCTTTTGCGCTTCCTCTTGACTGTAGGTTTCCCCCGAATAGGCCACCGAACAGAATGTTTGTGGCATGCATACGCTTAAGAGAAATTTTGTTCCTTAATGTTAACCAGGTCGACATTAGCCGTCTGTTTTAGTGTACGGTATAAATTGTGTTTCTTTATCTGATTTTCTTTCACGCGTGTTGTACGTCCAATTTTATGCCATTTCAGCTTCGTTTCCTTGTACGTACTCAGTGGTATGGATTTTTGCCTCTAGGCATTTTTAAGGCGGTAGCGTCGCTTTTGACTACTTGGATTCTTGTTTTATTCCTGAAAACCACTAATTTCCGAAAAATCCTCTTTATAGGGTCCATATCCTGCCATTGTTTCCATAATTTCAGTTTCATCAGCCTCGTTTTTCCTTGTACGTACCCCAGTGATATGGATTTTTACCTCCAGGCATTTTTAAAGCGATGGCGTCGTTTTTGACTAATTGATTTCTTGTTTTATTCCTGAAAAGCAGTCATTTCCGAAAAATCCTCTTCATAGCGTCCATATTCTGCCATTGTATCCACAATTCCAGTTTCATCACCTTAACTTTACCACTATAGACAAAGTTTTACAGCCTGCCTAGTTCTATACAGATAGTTATACATATCAATAAAACACGATCAAGTGTTTATGACGTATTATTTTATTTATCGTACAAAGTAAAAGCAAAAGCAAAATCGAAAGAAAACAATTGTATGCCTCCGCATAGAGGAATACAGGGATATAAAATTTTATACGCAAAAACGTATCACTCAGAGAGAAGCGTCTAAAGTACCAAATATTTTTTGATCAAATGTGTTTCACGGCGATTGAACGATGTCCGACTGGCTGGTGGGCATGATAATTGTCGTAAATCTTTTTAAAACTCCTTAAAACCTGACAAATGCTAACATTTTCTCGCATCGCAGCCGGCTATTGTAAATGGGCTATATCGGCCCATCCCATATAAATTTATCGATTTTTCGAAATGCAGTAGTTTCTCCTCTAACTTCAAATGGTTCTTCTAAATTTTTGCCCATTATATTGATTTGTAATACTTGGCAGAATTTGAAAAAATCGACCGAATAACCACTCCCCTTCTGGTACATCCCATAGAAATAATTGATTCAACCCGTGTATTCTTACGTTTGTATTTTCTATGTTGGTTGCGTTTTTTTTGACGTCTTATAGCCGTCTTATAAGTTGTATAAAAAGTAGTAGAAAAGTATGCAAAAGTAAACAAAGAAGTTAAGAAAGAGAACGTCAAATAATGCGCAAACATCAGTTGGTGATTTTTGGTTTTGTGGGTTATTGGCGTTATTGCCATTTGTATGGATGGATTTGTTTGGATGTATGGATGTATGCATGGATATATGTTTGTATGGAGCTGTTTGTTTTGGGTTTGTTTGAATGATAAAATAATTACGAATAAGAACAAAACAAAATGAATAAACACTTCATAAATAGCAATGCTGCCAAGTTAATTTTGCTAAGCGCCGATGCGTTTTTTTTTTGGTATCCCATACCGGTATCCTATATAGGATACCAAAAAAAACACAACCGTTGTTGTTTTAAATTTAGTTAAATTTAGTACATAGAACGAAAACGAATCCCATAGAAATTTGCCCATTTTCCTTAATTACATTTTTCTTTTTCTTTCTTCCTTTCGCATTTAATAGGCTGCAGTAGTCAAGATATTGTTATTCATGTATTGGTTTATAGCTCTCTGCAAAGGTTAGGTTAGGCTAGGTCAGTGTGCCAGTCTGAATAGACAGACTCACTTAGACTGCATAGCCCATTGTGATACCACGGTAACTAGAGATATGGATGTCCCTAGTTTGAACCAATCTGAGCGCCTCAAGAAGCTCTTAAGTCGGAACATATATCTATATCGTCCAGATTTCCTATGTCCCTAAAGAAATAAGAGCCCAGTGTTGATCCCCGCCTGCTCGCCAGGGCGAAGCAATTGCAGCAAAGATGTTCTATGTACTCTTCCTCCTCTTCATCCCTACAGCTCCGGTAGAAGTCACTAGTCTCAATCTTTAATCTCACTGCATGTCTTCCAATCAGACAGTGTCCCGTCATGACGGATATAATCAATGAGACGTCGGGTTATCCCAAGTCTTGCCAGCTCGTTTGCTCTGCAGTTTCCTGGTATGTCCCTGTGGCCCGTCAGCTTACATCCCGGTAAGCTCTCCGCAAAACTTGAGGAAAACCGATCAGAGAACTATACATCTTTTGGTTCCTTCCATATAAATGGCCTATTTGACTCATATATTCTTAGATTCACATCTTTTAAGAAGCTGTGCTGAAATCAGTAAAATTTAATGCCCTTCTGCTGCCTCTAATATAAATTGATGGATTTGTCGAATTTTTTTTCCGCTGTAATTCTAATTCGTTACCTGCAGTTATCTAAATTTCTGTCAGAATTGCTTTACAATGCTTAGTATAATAAAATTTGGAAAAATCGACCGTATAACTACGCCGTTTTATGGTAACTCCCACACAAATTACCTAATTTAATTCATATATTCCTCATATCTTCCGTTAGATGGCGCTAAACTTAGTATAATTTAGCATGAATCAGGCACACATATAAATTGGGCGATTAGAAAGTTAAGTTAAAGTTAATTTCCAGGCGGAAGACTTTACAAAGTTATAATTTTGCTTCTTTAGTTCAGAATAATTGTTGTTAAGAATATAGCTATTTACGGCTCCCTTGTAACACTCATCAACACCAACGGAATAGATGTCAGTTTCAGGTATATATCAATATATTATATCAATTCGACTGGTTTTAATTTCAGCGCGGGTTTTGTATTTTCTTTATCTTTTCTTGACTGTTTTAAAATATAGGACGGCACAAATTAACACGTAGTGCAGAAGCTAACTAAGCTTAATTGATAAGTAGCTATTATAGTATAGTATTATAGATAAAATAACTATAGAATAAATAACTCCAATCCTTCTCAAACTCAAAACAATAACGTGTTTGTTTATAGAAGCCTATATCATAAATCGGCTAAGTATTTACTGAAAATACATCAAGAGTCTTATTAGAGCTGATCCATTTAAAAATATGCTTAAGCATACTGTGCGTTTTCGAAAAAAAACTTCATAAGCTTCAGCTTTGAACTATAATATAGTCGTTTTGACGGTTATTTCTTACTATGTATTTTTACTTTTCTTTCACTGTTTGAAAAATGTATAACTGCTATAAATCTCAGCTTTGCAATAGCACCAGTTTTGCCGAAAAACTTAACAGTTTTCAAGAATATTGGACTATTTTATTTCGATTTTCCCCCATAAACTCATTTTACACTATCAATACTTTTACACTTTTACCCATTCCCCAGTATTTTCTTATTTGGCAAGCAACTGCATGCTAATAAATTCAGAAATATTCCAGTTTTCACTATCAAACCACATAATTCGTTTTCAACATAATACTGAATCGTTGTTTGCTATGGTCCAAACTAATTAGTATAATTTCTAAACTTGTTATCTTTTTATGCCATCTCCTTTTGTATTATATTTTTGGAATCTCAAAGTTGAATTTTCCTGCAAATAAGACAGCAGTAACCATTAGTCGAAACAATTTTGCATAAAGTCAATTTTGTTTGTTTTTAAGTTATGTTGGTAGTCATTCATTCATGCCATTTATATAACCAACACTTTTGGACTTTCCAACAATATGGAAACACATTTTGGCCGCATTCAGAAGAGTCCTTTTAGCTACTTGCTAGTCTGTGGCTCTCCAGACGCCATAGAAAGTATAACCCTTGATGACATTTAAATTTGTATATATTCGTATGCGTAAAAATTAAATTAATATACCATAAATGCTAACTTTGCATACACAAAATGTTAAAAATGTTGTACGAGTTGTGGGCCACAAAACTACGAGAACCTCAACTGGAACTCAGTTCACACACCTGTAAGCACCTGCCCACATTGGTCCACACTTTATACGGCTTGAGGTAAAATGTGAACCATTTACACAGGAACCCCAACCAGTTTTCTTTTTATGTGTTTTATACTTGGTACATTTACATTTAATACCGGAAGTTGAGTAAAGCTCAATCAGTTTAAGGACGGTGCGATGAATAGTAAAGAGAAGGTATGCAGAGGATATGTTGCTAATAGGCAATGTAGAATTGTGAGAACACTTCTACCATATCCTTAGGTTTTATGGCACTCTGGTCCATGAATTGTATCGTAGTTATCCTGTGAAGATGTATTTTTTCTAATATTTTTTCTAATATTATGTGTAAAAAGTAGGGCTATTAGTTTGTTTTTAAACAAATGGGAATTCACTTCATAATTTTCCAAATATCAAATGTTCGGTATTCCTGACGTGATTGTAAATCTGAAGTAATGGAAATTTACCAAAAATGTTGCAGAACATCGTTTGATACACAGAATTTAAGATCTAAAGTCATGCAAAATATGTACTGCATATAAGGAAAATTCTTAGAATATGGTCATTGAATGTTTACGATGTTGTATTGAAACTGGCTTTGTCATAATCCAGATATATTTTTACATTTTTGATTTGCAGCACTTGCCACCATAAAGTTGCACAGGCTCATATACAGCGGTAGTTCCCAGAAATATTACTACAAGACATTGAAGATATACAAAACTACTAATTTTTCCCCACAACTGCATTAAATATTACAAAGATTAGAAAATTAGAATTAGTCTTAATAGGGTAATGTTTCTTTATCCTAATTGAGGTGATTAGGTTGTTAATTGCATGCATTTTAGAGAAAGTTATATTTGTTATTCATAACAATTAGTAATACTTGGATTTTATTAAGGAAAATTTCTCAAGTTTTCCCCAATTCGTGAGTAAACTTTTTGGTAGTGTATCAGAAATCTGGTCTCCCTATTCTGCGCCTCCCATCGAGTTCATTCTAGAAAAAAATTCGTATTCGAGCGGCTTAGTCCACCTGCACAACATATTGCGACCAATGCAATCACTGTTTGGAACTCATTTTTCACACGACGACGATACTTTTTGTTAACGATGTCGATATGTTAAATAGAGATTTTTTTCTATGGAGCACTCATGGTAATCTACTTGCCGTTTGTGTCACAAATGAATATAGTTTGTAAGCTGTACAGCAATCAAAGTAAGACTAGTGTCTAGGACAGTTTGATTTTTATTTGACGAGAAAAGTCATGCTTGCATGCAATACTTAGCTGACATTTTATATTTGACTGACCGATAGAGTCTTTGTGCGCTTCGATAGACATATTTTCGTTTTTTCCTAGTATGTAGCCGAACAGATTTCTGCTTACTCCTTTTCAATACTTGAGAAAGTTGCAGTAACATTTTACAATTTGCGGTCAAAGATGTGTACATCTTCAGCTTACGTTGTCTGCATCCTCGGTGTGCACACTTGTTATGATCAGGAAAAAACCAAGTTGTCCTATGAATCAAACGGATTTTTCTATTCATTCGCTTACATATTTGTACGGCTTGATTAAGTGTCTAACTCTTCTATTCACCGCAAACTAATATCCATTGTTTTCTGCATGACATCCATACAAAATGTCACAGTATTAGTGTCGGGCACATTCTTCTTCAACCCATCACATCTCCTGTGTGGAAGTGTCAGCAGCCGATAGATCAATGGCTACCGATAATCTGGTAGTGGCTTATTTTCTGTAAAGTTTCTGGATATTTCAGGCTAACATTCTTAAATCATGGTCTTCATAATGTTTAGAGGTTACCGGTTTGTACTTTGCTCGGACTTTCAATAATAACTTTACTTAGGATGAGCTGTTTGTTAAGTCACTGCATCCAATTGCAGTGTTGGCTCTGTCAACGACCAGTAGACTGGTATGTACGTTAAGTGCTACCAATTAACATAAGAAATATATAGATGTTGACATGCTACCTACTTTACTCAAACTGATCGCCCTCTCATTTTAGCTGCCATGAAATAGTTGTCCAATGACAATATAAGGGATTATAAAAGAGAGCCCAATTTAGAAAGAAAATGCTAAAATTTTCTTCGATGAATCGGTCCAACGCGATATTAGCAGCTGGTTTGGTGCCCAAGTGATCGAAATCGATACAATATAAGGAAATCTGCTTTATAACGATTGTACCCACTTTTAGGAAAATTACTATATTTGCATTTTTAACCATATGCCTTTATTCGAAGGAATGATGAAATGACTTTTTAAATCGATAAGCTGATGTCTATCTGTCTGTCTAGCTGGCCGGGTACCCGGCAGAGAGCCTGGTTAGGTATCTGGTTGGCTGGTTGGTATACACGTTTGCTACTGCAACCTTCTGTGAAACTTCTTGAAACTCGGCACAACCTAATACTTTGCAAAGTCGCCTTCTTTTTCTTCCCATATAAATTAACCGATTTTACGTAATTAGATTTTTCCCTGTGACTTCTAATTCGTAGAATTAGCAACTCTATTTTTGGTCTGGTGTTGTTTGATCTACAATTCTTAACAAAATTTGAACAAAATCAATCGGTTAACCATGCGGATTCTTGTATCTCCCATACAAATCGTCGTCAGTTTGCTAAGGTAATGTCCAAGAAAGACATTGTCATGCCTCTCCTGGTAACTCCCAAACAATTTTTCGGAAATTAAGTGGTCTTTCTGTAACTCCTAACACGTGGACTGCAGCAACCTGAATTTTTATTCATTATTTTGCTCTATAATTCGTCGCAAAATTTGGAAAAATTGACCAGCATCTCCTGGTACCTCCCATTCAGTTGACCGATTTAACCTCCATAGTTTTAAGTTTTTATCTTCTATAAATTTACAATACATTTGGGCAAATTTGGTACACATCAAGGATCTTCTAAGGTAAATGTATTTTTTTTCTTGTAACTTTTAACTCGTAGACCGCAACATAAATTTGTAGCTTTATATTGTTTTATATAGTCCGACCAAATTTGAGAAAAATCGACTAAATTCAGAGCATTCTAGTAATCGACAAGTCTTGTTAGTGCTTCTCAAACTGTGACGTTCAGAATCGTTGTTAAACTGTAGGTCCCATTGAGTGCTCACTGAATATAAGATTCATGAGATGCGAGGTAAATTGTTTTTTTTTCTTAGATGTTACGGAATAAATGGTATTGGCTTTAAGTTATTTCAGAACAACGTCAGCTGAACTGCCTAAATCTGCTACCAGATTACTGATTATTGCACTAGGAACGTACTTTTTTCTAATTTTTGTATTAAAAACATCCAGAAAAGTTTTAATTTCGGGTGCATGTCTTGAAATAATGGAAATTATGGGGTTCTGGTTCTCGTAACAGTTTATAATTGATTCCGGTCCTAGTTTTGGGGATACCAACATCCACTAGACTAGCGTGAAAATTAAGTTCCAGTAGCAGATTTTGCCTCCTGATCTAAGACGTATCGGTTTAAGCATGTCTTTTAGGTGACTCAAATCAGACGCTTTACCACTTTAGCTGCCGCTTCTGGGTACTTCCAAATGGGTAACAAATAAAGATTCCAAATTATAAACTCACTATTTCTCAGAAAAACACTAAAATAATTTCGATCAATCGGTACTACTGCTTTATTGTCTCCATAGCAGTTCATGCCCTAAGCTGTCGAGATTGGTGCAACATGAGAAATCTTGCCCATATAAGTAGTGTACCCTAAAAAAATTACTATTTTGTGCCCTCACTTCTATATTTAATTTGTTACGATAACAAGCGTAGCGCATGGAAGAAGATGAGTTAGACCTTATATATCTTAAGACAAATTTGATTTCCACACAATAAATCTGTACCAAACCAACATCTTTTTAGTCAGACACGCCTCTCCTTGTGCCTATCGCACAAAATGGCAAATTTGCCATAAACCGCCTTTACGCGATCATTGGAATAGTTATGTTGAAAACTATATAATTAAAATTTAGCTATTCATAACATTTTTTTTCGATTAATGTATTCTGTAATATTGGACCATGCAAAGTAAAGTAAGTGACCGCCTCTGAATTGGCTTAAAGGACTAAGCTTAAGAAGTCTCGGGATAAGCTTAAAATTGTATTATTCAATTAAAGTACAGGCCATCCCTTTAGTGATTTTAAACCCGCCAGTCTGGCAAGGCGTCAGCTAGTAAATACCTGTAATCTGAAGTGTTATTTGTTTAGTGAAAGACTTGTCATGTACAAATAGGGAAGATGGACGAAGAACGCGTAAGAATAGTAGAACTTACTACAAAAGTGGGCTTTCAATCGAACAAAATGTTCTTCATATTGTTTTTGAAATGTGTGCAGCAATTTATTAAAGCTTTGCGTAGTATCATTTTTTCCTGCCCTCCATCCCATTTCTTATACCCGATTTATTTCAAGTTTTTCCAAACGCTTTGGAAAGGGATTCGTCTGTCGAACCTCTTTAGGTGTGCCCCATACAAACGATCTTGGACCCTATACATTTTGCTTTTATTACAGCTTTGAAAATGTTTATAAAGGGTGAGGTTTTAATCGTAGTTTTTTTTGTAATCGAATAAAACACTCAAATTTGCATCATATATTAAAATTTTTTATTGGAATCGATAAATTGGTCTTTGCCATTTAATTTTTAAAGATAATTTTACGTAAATGTTTTCTGCGGCTTTGTCTCAAAATTTCTATTCCGAAGGTCCAATTTTTCGTCAGTTTTTCGAGCACTTCGGTCTGTATTCCACGAATAACGCGTGTTATGTTATCCTGTAAGGTTTCAGTAGTGTTCGACTTATCCACATAGACTAACGACTTGACATAACCCCACAAGAAATAATCAAGAGGCGTTAAATCGCAAGATCTTGGGGGCCAACTCACAGGGCCAAATCGAGAGATAAGCTGCTCACCAAATTCATCCCTAAACATATCCATTGTTTCACAAGCAGTGGGACATGTTGCTTCGTCCTGATGAAACCGCTTGTCAACCAAGTTCAACTCAGCCAATTGGAGCAAAAAAAAAAATTGCGTATCATTTCTTCCATGGTCGTCTTTGAAGAAAAATTAACCAATGATGCCACCAGCCCAGACTGTCGTTTTTTCGGAAATTCATGTATGGCATGTGGCTGTTCATCACTCCAGATGCGACAGTTTTGCTTGTGTGCGTATCCGTTCAACAAGAAATGAGCCTCATCGCTGAATACAATTTTTCGATAAAACAGCGGATTTTCATTGAGCTTTTTTTGTAAGGCCCATTCACCAAAAATTAGACGTTGTGTGGTAGGTCATTCGCCATTCCATGATGAAATGGCAGAGTATTCTATACACTTTTCACTTTGCTAGATGACATTTGGACGCCATTACCAACCAGTGCTGCCAACCTGAAAACTTAAATCTTAAAAAACCACCCTATACGAATTTTTCTGCTTAAATTGCCTAGCATAGGGTATCCAATATAAATGTAGTTTTTCTTTTACACATTACATTTTACCTCTACTGCAATTTGTTAAGAAGTTATGGAGTTCACTGGTGCATGGTATTCCTTATATTTCGGATTTTCTCTGGCTACATCAATCCATTTTACTCATACTACATCTGACCATTGGTGTCCAATGAGCACGATCGGAAAACTACCTTACAGGAATTGAGGCCCACATCCACACAGTCATGTTACACACTCTTGAATTGTTAATTGAATTTCTGTTTATGCTTGTGTGAACGGTAAGTAAACCATATTATGGGAGGTCATGCATTACCCTTCCATACACACATACGCACCCATACACACACACATACACAACCTCACATACATACACTTTGTGTAAATATCTCAGATCTCACACCGTAATATTATTACAATTTAAGGACAACCAACAGGGCGAGGCGGTTCTTTATCGTTTTCATACTTCGATGTATGCATTTATGCATGACTGACATATGAGTTTTAAGTCAATTTATAAGATTGATGACTTGTTCGAACTAATTGAATATTCAAATCGTCACATCACAGGGAATGAATCTATAAACTTATACATAATCATATACAAAAGACTGCATTAGTTGAAATATGACGCTCGTGTTCATTTATACGTACATATAATCAAAGTTCTTAGTAAGATTTAAGACATGATGTGCATATCAACACCATTCGCTATGAACAAAAAATGTTTAAAACCAATGTCTTGTAACTAACTTAAAAGAATGTACAGCCAAGTGTTATGGTAAAATATTTTAACATTTATTTATGTTAGAAAGTTATTTAAGCCACAATATTTCTAATAATTCTGCTATTGAATAGAAATTTTATAATAGCATAGCAAAAAAGAATTAAAAATGTAAATTTTCTCAACAACTGAATTTAATTTAATGCTTTTTGTACACTTAGCCATACTATTTGATATTAGAAAAAAGTGGTAGGCAGGGAATTGTTAGATCTCAGATAACTTAAGATGAAATTCGTTTCAGATTTTCCTAAAACGATTGTATTTTTCCGTTCTGCTGGAGCGACGGTGCGCCGGCATAACTGGAGTAAACCTTTTCCTACCCTGGGCAAAAAAAAGTGTTAACACTTTCTCAAGTCGTTTCCCATAAATTTCTGAAAATTGTTGAAATCACCACTCGCCTTCTGGTACATCCCACACAATATTATGAATTTGGCATAAAGCACCTGTTCAACATTAATTATTGTCCAAACCGCATGTGGTAAAATCTATATTGATTTATTGCGGTTAAGTGTAATACTCAAAAATATATGTAAGACTCAGAATCTATATCCGGTTCGATTTAGCGATGTCTGTTTGTATGCTTATGCATTGTTGTAAACACGGTTCCGTTTATAAATCAATTTAAACAATATTGGCGTCTACTTGATGATCTTCCAAATGGTGAATCTTGTTGCAAATCATGCTATGGATCCATGTTAAGTTATAGCCCCATAGTCAAATTGGCCGTTTAAACGAAAGATAGTTATTTATCGAAGCCAACGTTTTGGCTTTATTTAGTTTTAATTGTATTTCCATTCTACTGAAAGGGGACCACACCGGATTAAGTTTCTATGCTGTTAAATTATCATTTATGCCAAAATTTTGGTAAAAAATGGTAGCGAATGCCGATGGCCGATCAAAACTTTGTTAGAAAGACCAGACTCTTGAAACATTATCCAAATTAGAAAAATAGCGCAATACATTATCTATTACCTGTCCTATTCGTCATTTAAGTATGGAAGTAAGTGCGCGATTAAACCAAGGCCTTTGCCAAAATTTACCTAAATTTTAGCCTACCTAAATTTTGGCAAAGGCCTTGGTTTAATCGCACACTTACTTCCATACTTAAATGACGAATAGAACAGGTAATAGATAATGTATTGCGCTCCTTTTCTAATTTGGACAATGTTTCAAGAGCCTGGTCTTTCCAACAGAGTTTTGATCGGTCATCGGCATTCGTTACCATTTTTTTCTCTCCTAGTATTTTTCTCTCCAAGGCTCCCAGAATAGATTTATCCGCTTGTTTTATAATTCAAGATCTCGGTCGGTATAACAGGCCAGCTAGGACCGAAGACTGGTACAAAGTCCAGTCTTGTTGTTAAGCCCGTAGAAGCATTAGTTTGCAAGCAATATTCTTGTCCTGATTTCCAAGCTGACATCATAAGACTTATTAAGGACGGAATCGATCTACATGAATTGTCGTCCACTTCATAATTATAGACGTTAAGACAGCTTCCCCAACTAGTAAAACCTGCTTCCGTCGAAATGAATAATCTGGCTTTAACGTCTCATAAGACTTCAATAACACTTCGCAGTTTTCTGCCAATGATGCTTCTATCATCAAAGCAGCCAGTTAACATACGACCTTCGGGAACTAGGAATTAGGATATATGTTTCAAGAAAAAGTGGGATGCACGGTAATACTAGACAGATCGTTAATATCGACAGTGCTTTTCTTTTGAACTTACGATATTCTATGCTGTAAATTTACAAATCGATCCAAAATAGTATAAATTGCCAGGAAATGAAAAAAAAACCAATTGTTTTGAACTATAATCCGAATACGCAATAAAAAGGTATTTTTGGTGATTTGCTTTCTAAAAAAATGTTACTTTCAGAGGATGCGATACGTAACAAATGCCTCTATTTGGAATATAATGCAAAAATATGTCGTTTTTATATAACCTCAAATTATCGCCCTCTATAAAAGATAGTGAATTCATAAAAAAAAAAGATATCTTTTCAACCTTTGGGTGAATATGAAGCGAATTAACCGATTCTTTCAACTTTTTCTCTACGTTTAAATGCATTAATTTAAATACTCAAAGTATAGCAAATAAAAATAAAAAAATTGGTAAGAATTTGTGATAGTCACCAAAGAAAGTACTTCAGGGTGAAAGCATTCTTACTACAATATTACAAATTATAAAACGTTTGTGCTGCTGTAAGATGACGCTTCCAGAGAAGAGCATGAAATCTTATCAAAGAGTAATAAATTTCCAAAATCCAATATTAAAGTGCGTTTTTCGACCAAAAGCTAGAGTGTATATTGCACTTGTTGTCAGGAAAAGAACGTAAATTTCCCATTTCTATCCCCTCGTAAAATGTATCCTTAAATATAGCCTTTTTATAGTTTTATTACCCGGAAAAATAAAGGTATACAAGTACTCGTATATCATTTGGTATGGCAAAAATATAACAACTAGAAGGAAGCATTCAAAGCATTAAGTATCTGTTGATCACATGTGTTTCATAGCTTTTAAAGTCGATTCAGCGATGTTCGTCTATCTGGCTGGCAGGCTGGCTGGAAGACGCGATAGCTACCTTCAATCTTAGTAAAACTTCTTAAAACTGGGCATAGCCTAATGTTCTGGCTGATTGAAGCTAAACATTGAAATGTGTTATGTGGGCGTATTCCTTATATAGTGTGGCGCATAAGGAACGTTAAGGTTTGATCTGTGAATACATTTTTTGGGAAATTTATGATGAAAAGGCTCAGCACAGAACAAAGAACCAAAATTGTTCAATTTTACTTAGCATTCGATTATTCAGATCATATCGAAATTTCTTTCATGTTCGAAATGCTCCTAGCGCTCTAATAATTTACCGATTGGTTCAGCGTTTTTTGCAACAAGGGGCTGTCTGTGATCTTCCGCGTGCTAGAAGACCTCGTGCAGTTTGAAATAAAGTGGCCATTGCTCGAGCGCAAGCAAGTATTGAGAAAAACCCCGAAACTTTCGCCAGGCAACGTTCTCAGCAGTTAAAGATGTCTAGGCGGTCTTTGCAAAGAATTGTACATACTCGTATGTTACATCTTTTTCCATATAAAATGCAATTGGTTCACGAGTTAAAACCAAATGATGCACAAGAATGCTTTCAATATAGTCACCGTTAACGTTACTTACGTGGCACCCTTTAGTACCTCCAAACTAATTAACCGATTTCTAAACATTGAGTTTTGTTCCTGTAACTCATAATTCGTGGTAGAATTCGAAAAATCGACAGATAGACCTCTCCCCTTCTAAAATTCATATTCTTATGTTCCATATGTTCTTAAGTTAATGTATTTTTTTATACCTGAACCAGGAGAATTGAAGTATACATCACTTGATATGTCCAAATATATATGGCCAAATATATGTGATACAATATATGATCACATTTTTTAAATGTTCGTAGTGTTCAGATTTGTACAGAGAGTGAAAGCAAAAATTTATGCCAAAATGTATTAATTTCGTTCAAATGAATCCCTCTTAATGTAAAATAAAAAGTAAAATTAGGGAATATAAAGTAAATAATGGCAAATATGGAAAGTGGAAGCTGAAAACAAAAGTATGACATAATATAGGAGAAATCTAGTCATTGTCCCCAAGTGTCGTGATCAAAAAAGGAAAAATCGTCTATGTTGCGTGTGGACGTTACAGAAACCCAGTCAAATAACAGATTTGCACAGGCGATTTACATAGCCTAATTTCCGCTTTACAAACTGTGAGTTTCAGTTTATCAATGATGATAACAACAACGTTAACTAACATTTTATCCAATTATAACATTCCTATCCGATGACCAAAAGGTAAATTGTCATGGCAACATAATTCACTGTTATTTCTATTTCGTTAATAATTGCGCTGATTTCTCAATTTATCGTCTAAATAAACACATTTCACACATGAGCTGCTTTTGCAGTCAGTCCCCTTGTCAAAGGAAAGGCATTAAAAACTGAGAAAACGATTTAAAACGGGCGGTCGGTTTGCAAAACAGGAGTTAAAAAAGAAAACAGCATCTGAAAAAAACCTCAACTGACATGCTTGAGGGAATCTGTTGTTGTAGTTACACTTCATGTCTGCGGTTTTTACACATTTTCCTGTGTTTGTACTTGAAAAAAAGGGAAGTGTACACAGACTCTAGTGTTTGGTTCACCCTCTCCCCTTCGGCAACTCCATCTTTATGTGTGCAGATTTTCATTTCGATTTTTCTTTCTTCCTTTTTCTGCCCAACAATGACGATGACGACGACAAACTCCCACAAAATATGTATGGCTAACGACAAATAACAGCTCGAGGAAGACTATGAAATATATGCATCCCTGCGCTTATTTGTAACATTATACAAATCTGAACGGGAGCTGTGGAAAAAATTGCTACACGCTATGAAAGGAATGCAAACATGTGTGTGTGTGTATGTGCGTGAGTGTGTGTGTGTGTATGTGCGTGAGTGTGTGTGTGTGGGTGTGTGTGTGTAAACAAAAGCCTCTGGTAACAGGACTATGACCATGTTTTTCCAAGGATTTTATTTGCGTTTTTTGTAGCCATATGAAAAATCTTCCCTATTTCCAATGTTTTTCCGCCTACAAGTATGCAACGACAAAATCAAGTGCAAACTGCATTGTAATCATGTGTGCGTACAAACAATCCCATGAACACCCATATGTAGATATGTCCATAGGTGGGTGCAATGACATGTTTTTGCTTTTGTTCCTCGCATTGTATTCTTGATTTTAAAAAGTGTTGCCAACACTTAAAGGAGGGCTAAATAAAATTGATCGTATTTCAGAATATATTAGGGGACAGACATTATTGTTTTTCCCATGTGGTGTAAATGATCCAAATGTCTAATTATTGCATTGGACGTGTTCAGTATAACCTTCCGAAAGTTTTATATTTTACCTAAGGCTTTTGCAGAAGGTTAAAAAGATGTAAGTAAGATTTGGTAGTTGATCTAAAACTACAAACTCCCTTGCATTCCATGCATGAGACATGGGAGAGCTTTTCACAATCAAACACAAGCATTCTTTTCTTGGACTTGCTACTAATGTGGATTATTCCACTACTCTAAGTGTTCGAGTAGTGGTGACAAATCAGACCAAATTTAAGAAAAACGAGAAATTTGGTTATTTTGTTTCTTTTTTTTTCATTCAAGAATAAAATCATGAATAAAGATCAAATTGGACAAAAGTATCATTGACTACAAATCTGTAGAATTTCAAAACGGTACGATATATCACGATACGCCACCTAAATGGTTTCATGGTGAGACGGTTAGCTAAGTTAGTTGACCGTGAAAAATAGAGAAATCGATATACTATGGTCGTTGATCCAAAAATACTGATACAGATGAGTTAACAACAGTGATAGTAGGCATTAACTGATTATATTTAACCCTATATTGATGCCGGCTTGAAGATCGTTTTTGAAGACCTACTTTGGAAAAACTCTTATAGAGAAGTTTCGTTCACAATGATGACGATCTTCTGTGCCGACACTAGCAATGTTAGGAACAAATTTAACCCCATAGTAATCTTGTAGACCAATTTTTCTAGTTTTTTCTTATTACTCATTAAAAAGGTAGAACTTTGAGCGTGTGTTGATGTTCACCTGCAATAAACAAATGACGTCACTATTTACATTTGAATGGATGCCTTTTTCATAGGCAGGATATAATGCCGTATCTTGTATGTCAATAAACTACAAGAAATAATTATATACGAGGTGTGTTCAAAAAAAGGTGAATTTTAAAATTTCGCGGGCAACCTGCAATCGTTCCAAAATTGCTGAATTTTGACCAAAAAACAACGGTGATCCAGATTTGCTTAAACGGGTCATAACTGGTGACGAATCATGGGTACGAGTATATGGTTACGACATCGAAACCAAAGCCCGATCGTCCCAATGGAAGAGTCCAGGAGAGCCAGGACCAAGAAAGCACGCCAAATTCGATCAAATGCCAAGATTTTGCTCACTGTTTTCTTCGATTACCATGGTGTAGTGCATCAGGAGTTCTTACCTTAAGGTCGTACGGTAAATATGGAGTATTATCTTGAAGTTATGCGCCGTTTGCCTGAAGCAGTACGAAAAAAACGCCCTGAATTGTGGAAAAAAATCACTCACTCACTCATCTTCGCTTGTGAGAGATTATTTGGGCAAAAACAACACCGTTATCATGCCTCACCCACCGTATTCACCAGATTTGGCCCCCTGCGGTTTTTTCCTGTTCCCAAGATTGAAGAGACCATAAAAAGGACGATGTTTTGTGGCGCTGAAAGAGCTCAAGGATATACCAAAAAGGGCATATCAGAACTGCTTCTGAAGGAAAATGATGAAAAAATCAATATTTTTTGAAAAAAAAGGAAAATTCATCTTATTTTTTGAACACACCTCGTACATATCCGTACACTTTTCGAAGGGCCGCCCTAATTGACACCATAGTAGATGAACTGACTTACATATACCTTCACCCATCATCCATTCGCTTTGGCGCAAGTGCAACCGTGTAGAAAGGGAAATGTAAATCTCTACATTCCTAAAAATAATTCTTACACATTACAGCCTTCCATTTCGAAGTTTTAGAAAAGGTATTC
The DNA here is from genome assembly GCA_019455685.1 of Philornis downsi. NCBI lineage: Eukaryota > Metazoa > Arthropoda > Insecta > Diptera > Muscidae > Philornis > Philornis downsi. The sequence continues at coordinate 48,367 of JAHXMU010000080.1, forward strand.
ATATTTGTCAAACCGGATAATTTGTGTTTGAGGCGCCCAAAGGAATCGGTAGTACCAGTCCCTAGGAATATATGGGTTGTATTGGGCAATTTGTATGGGAGGTACCAGAAAAGTTCAAATTATGCGATGAAAAGTGTGCATATTCTATCTCGAATTATTATATAATACTGTGACAAAAGCTTCATTTACTGAAATTTATGAACTAGCGTTTACAGGGGGATAATTTCTATGAATAAGTTAAACTGTACAGGGGGAAAATTTCCATAAATCGGTCAAACTACACGGAAGGTACCCGAATGAGCATGTTAATGCAATGCAATGAAAATTGACTGAATTTTCATTATCGGAACTAGGTTTATCAAACGCATGATATGTAACAAATTTAACTGAATTTAATATAACCGGGCAGAAGACATGAATATTTTGGGTTAATCGATCATTTGAATGGGTGGTAAAAGAAGGGGCGTGGTTAATCGGTCGATTTTGGACATATAGGTGTACGAAGTAGGACCAATAATTCGTAACTCATAGACTGTATCGGCATAAAATTTTCACAAATTTTATTGCTTTACAATGCTTAACGACATTTGAAAGAAACGTCAGGATTAGCATATTCATTCTGGTACTTCTCTTAAAATGATCAATTCAAACCACACATTGGGTTCATATTTTTTGTTGAGTTGGATTAAATTTAATCAAATTTGGTATACATCGAGAGTGCATTACTACATCTCATCTGGTAACTCCCTCACAAAAACGATGTTTCGTTTGTAGTTTTTAATTAACAATAGTAGTAACCTAGATTTGGTCCCTTTACATTGATTTATAGGACTAGGAAACTTGAAGAAATCCGACCAAGTAGCTACGTTCCTTCTGAGATCTCGCGCGCAAATTGGTGATTTAACCAATATATTCTTAGCTTCATATCGTGCGAGCACTCACAATGAATTCTGCCAAATTTGACATACGTCAAGAAAACCCATGAAATTTCTGTGGTAGCCCTAAATTCATTACAAAAATTTAAGCAGACATAACCAAATTTGTGATTCCTATAAAACTACCTTATCGGACCTAATCATAAGCGAAAATTTGTTTTCTCTCCCTAAAAAATTACTGTACATATAGCCTTTTAAAATGAGAGCTTGCCCGAATTGGCCAACGTTATGTGACGAAGGCCAAGATCAGTGTTGCAAATACAGGTTTTTCCTCGCTGAATTTGACTTTGTTTTTTGCAACAGGTTTCGCGGGAAAATTTGGATTTAACTTTAGGTTTCTTTTTTGTCTTTTTTCGAAAACTTTTTAGATGGTTTTTGGTTTTTTTGCTAAATATATTATTGCCACTTATTTCAGGTTATAGAGAAAAAGAAGGCTTAAAATGTTTGACATTTTGACACTAAAAATTATAAAACTTAGTAGCGAACTTAAAACAAAACAAAGTGCTAACTGTGCGTTGAAAGAATCGCTTTTGAAAATTTACAATTTTTCCAATAAAATAGTTTGTGCGTGGTTTAAAATCGAAATATGAATCTATGTTAGTTCAGCATAATAATATTCAGCATATTATAGACATCTTTTAGATTCTAATATTTATAACTCCATGTACAGGGTGGCGCACGCATCGTATCCCGGTGTGACAGTAACTATCAATGAGGGCCGTTATTTAAAGAATTTAAAGGAGTTGTTTTTGCGTATCCATTTCAACAGCATTTGGTTCCAGCATGATGGAGCAACTGAGCCCATAGCCAGACGGGTTGTGCCGGATCCCCAACAAAAATTCCCAAGCAATATCCGGAAACTCCACTTTCTGGCTGGCTGATCTGACTGCACCAGACTTGTTTTTATTGGGTTATGTCAAACAAGATGTGCACACAATGAAATCAAGGAATTTGATTGAATTGAAAAAGTCCATTAAAACAATAATTGGGGCGATCCGGACTTCAACCCTTCAGGCCGCAATGAATAATTTTCTGATCAAATGAGCATTTGCACAAATGAGCATGGAGGTCGTTTACATTCTATCATTTTCAAAATAAAATAAAATTGAATTTTCTGTACAATAAAAATAATAAATGAAATATATTGGTTGAAAAAAAAAACCATTTGAATTTCTTTGGTAGCACAATTTGTGCGTCACTCTGTAAAATATAAATAGGAATTTAACTGAAGTGAAGTAGTCCATTAAAACAATAATTGGGGTGATCCGGGCTTCAACCCTATGAATAATTTTCTGATCAAATGAGCATTTGCGTAAATGAGCATGGAGGTCATTTACGGTCTATCATGTTCAAAATAAAATAAAATTGAATTTTCTATACAATAAAAATAATAAATGAAATATATTGA
>JAHXMU010000080.1:67287-127455 GCA_019455685.1 Philornis downsi
AGCAGCTTTATTAAACTTTCCACTGCATTTCGTTAAGGCCAATAGCCTTGTAGAGAAATCATATTATAATCATTATGACGCGTCGAAATAAGACGATAGATAAAAAATGCTCAGCTGGAATTTTTGCAAGAAACTAATTTATATTATCAACGCTTGAATGATTTCTGAAAAAAGGATTCGTGGCGGTCGTCGGCTCTTAAGTTAAAACTTAGTGAAATTAATGCAAAAACCACTTGACGACGTTGCAGAAAGGGAGATGCCTGCCAACGTAACTCTTGAAACGTTTTGCTTGAAATTAATAAATTTGAGAACACATCAAAGAAAACCTTGTGTTGGTAAAACTTTAAACACATTTTGGTCTAATTAACGGTGATGAATCTTAGGTAAGAAACGTAACCATGGTAAACATTAATATCTACAAGTTGGATGGATAGATGTAAGATGTAAAAACTTTCATTGATTGTGGTTAGTGGGGGATACCATCACAGAAAGCTATTAATTTCACCAGGTATCCATCCCCTCCTGCTATTATTTTGAGAGAGTTTGAGCTAAGCCATTTTTGGTCATTCTTCATACAAAAAGTTTAATATTCTAGAAGAGATTTCGGTTAATCACAAGATTTCTGTTCACAATTGAAACCGCAATACACATTATCCCCGCAGGAAAATGAATGTTTCTGAAGGTCTGTTGCGACGACGGGAATGAATGCGAGTTGTGTTGCATAATAAACGTTAATATTGGAGGCTAATACAGCCACGTAAACTTAACATAAATATCATTGAAAGAGAGCTCAATTACAATCCTGGCTTGATAAAAAAGGAAGAGTTTAAAATTTAACTAGCACTTTTATAATTTTCAAGTGAAATGCTTTACTTGATTTACGTTGTAGTTCTACCGTTCACCATATTGTGATTCGGGGTACACGAAATTTTGTAATATTAAAAAATATGGGATTTACCTATACAAAATGTGTAACAATCAATTTCGATTTTTGAATTAATAAGGTGATGCCGTCAGTCTAAACTAATTATAGCTAAAACTAATTATAGTAAAAAATTATAATTATATAAACTATAATTCAAACTAATTATAGTTAAAACATAATAGTGTGAAGGTTTATGCAAAACACATATGTATACAAGCCCACTCAGACGGTTGGAGTCGATGTAGCGATATCCGTCCGTCTGTCTGTGTAGTCACTTTGTCGTTATGTCCTTATGATTAAAGTATAGATCGCAATAATAAGTTATTGTAAAAAGAAATCCATTATTTTTTTTTTAATAAATTACTTGTAATCTGTATCTCGCGTTCTCTGTGTTCTATTGGTTCACGATAGATGGCGTTACAAAGTAAGATTTCGCTACTCAAACAATTTTGTGATTGTACGACTCAATTTTGTAAATGAGTGTTAAAGAGGGACAACAGTTTACAGTTCTTATTTGATATAGGCGAAAACGCAAACCTGGTGGCCAAAAATGTGAATAGTACTCATTGTCCTGATATTGTAATAGCCTATTATGTGCTATTTTGGTTTCGTCAATTCCGTTGCAGTAATTTTAATGTCAAAAATGCTTCACGCTCTGGAAGACAAGCACTGTTTCGATTATATAGGAGCTAAATATTAAAAAAAACCATATGGAAGTACTTTAATAAAAATGTATACAAAAGGAAACTCGATGTATGGGTACCGCACATGTTAGTGCAAAAAAAAATATCATAGACTGAATTTACGTCTGCGTATCGCTGTTAAATCGCAACAAAATCGAACTATTTCTGATGCAAATGCTGAATGGAAGTGGTAGTGGGTGACTTACGGCAAAGTCAAGCGAAAAAGATCATTGTCGAATAGTGAAGAGCCAGTGTAAATGGAGGGTCAATCCAGTGTTGACATTGACTATGAGCTGCTCTCACATGGTCGAGATCTTAATTTGAACCTGTGCCATCAGAAATTGAACCGTCCGAAAGAAGCAATTGCCCAGAAGCGGCCAACTTTACCAATAAGAGAGGAATTGTGTTGTATTAGCAGAATTGCAGCCTATCGATATAGAGTCGCCAGAAGCCTCGGGAGCTTGAATGGGAAAATTTTATTGTAGACCGCACCTGGCATCAGAAGATGCCAAAAGATGTCTAGAATGAATTTCCTTTAGTGAATAATAAATTTCTTTTTTACTGCACCTTACGTGGCAATAATTATATGATGTCATATAATTTATGTAAATATTTAGTTTGGATCGAGAAGGAAGCTATTTGAAAATGGTCAAAGTCGGTCCTGCTTTGAAATTGGTCTCATTTAAATTTTTTGTTATCACTTCTAAAAGCCACAGGTGGAATTTAATTACAGTTTGTTTCTGTAATGCTCATTGATTGGGTTAAGGAATAATGAAAACAACGTTGAAACTTCGCACAAGTGGGCCGTTGTGTTTTACTGCTTCTAAAGGTTGCAATTTCAATAGAATTCGATTGTATTTAGTTCATGTGAATTAGTTGAGTCAAGTATAATTACTGTTGAAAATGGTAAAAATGGTCCATGTTTCGTTATCTTAAAGATTTTCAATATCCGATACAACTACAACCTATGAGCTTATGGTTAAATTTTAATTCGTGTTATCATACAAGGTTATCTATCCATTTTTCGGTTTCAAAAATAAAATAAATCACACATAAAGATTTGATTTCGATTAAACTTTTATTTCATTGTAATGCTTGGATATTTTCATTATGAAATTCTATGCAATTTAATGACTGCCTCTCGATTGGTTGCATCAGTGGATCTTTTTGAGGTAGATTACGGTCACTTTTTCGCGGTCTAACGGCGTCTAATCGACCTTGGTGGTCAATTGATGTCGCCAAAATGTGAAATTGCGCTTTCTGGAAACTTCTTATAAAGCCAAAATAGGCCGTGTTGAATCGCGTATGAATCGTCAGTTTTGTAGTTTTAAGTTTAAACTATTTTTGCGCTTTCTTTGGTTATCAAACGATTCATATTCATAAATGGCATACCTTTCACTAAATAAGTAGCACTTCAGATACAGGTATTTAACAGCTAACAGTCTTGCCAGGCCGGCGGTTTTGAAACCACTAAATAGGTAACCCTGTATTTCTGCGAAAAATGCTTTCATATCAATCACATCGAAGTCAAGGGGAAATACAAATCTATATACATTTTGTTTATAGATTTCCACTTCATCTTTCACAGACATATGAGTTGTGTTCAAAAAATACGTACATTCGACTTTCGATTATTTTTTATTTTTTTTACGTTGGTACTTTTGAAGATACGTTAACGGTTTGATCCATATAACATGTTTAGTTTGTTTGTGAAAGGCATAAATAAGACAAGTGTTTTGCGTGTTCGTAAAATCAATTCATATCGGTTTCACCAAAACAATTTTAATTTTTTACAGACATCCCCACATAAGTTTCTGGCTATGGACGAAGCCATCAAGATGGAAATGGGCATCGTCACTGAAGATGATTTTATCGGCAAAATCAGCATTTTCATGTTGTCTCTCCAATACCCAATTAACGAACTCCCTTCAATGTCCATGGTCAGCTGGCTTCAGTTCCTGAGTCAATTGAACTTTGTATGCATGAAGATGCAAATCTTTCGTCAAAATTCGCTGTATGGTGGATTTGGAGACACCAATTTGCTGAGCTCGGTGTCGAATTGAGGTGGATGGAGTTTGAACGACATCATCCCTTACGGCTGCGACATTTTCGGTCGATCGACCTGGTCGAAGGCGCATTGTTGTCTTTACATCACTAACAGACCCAGTGGCAAATTTATCCATTAATGTCTTTACAAATTGATCGCAATTTGCGAACTGTAGCCGCAAAACTTCCACCATTTTGATAAAACAATTTCACAATGAGAATGCGTTGTTCACTCGTGTAGCGCTCCATTTTTACTAACTTCGTACCTTCTACTAGCAAACAATAACAATTGTTCAAATGTCAAACAATGACACTTCGAATGGCGCCAAATTTAAATCTTGCGTTCTTGTTGGCATTGCTGTTTTCTAATGTAATTTCGGATTTGATGGCATTTCTCTATAATCATGACCATAATAAGTGCGGTTTCTTAAAAAGTATGTGAGCTGGTATAAGCATTCTTTGATCAGATGTCACCATAGATTACTTTCAGTTAAAGAAAAATTTGTAAAATGTTTAAAAAGTGTAACAAAATATCAATTTTCCTTTGACATTTCCTAGCAAATTTTCTCTCACTAGTGCGATTATTCCAATTGCGACATCTGCGGTCTACAATGTAGAGGACGATGTACTAACATGTCGCCGGATAAGTAGTCTTATCAGAAACTCTCTCCCCATCTGCGTAATACATCGATTTTATTCCATTTGTCAAATGGAACTGGTGCTGCTTTCCTATAAGTTTTCAGTAATTACGCCTACAATGTGCATGGTTCTTTAAAAAAAATAAAAGATTTGAGATGTTTTTTTCCCATTATCTCTACACTACCACCGCATACTGATTTTGATTAATGAATAAGTAGGAAAATTTTTGGAAAATCCTTGGAAAATGTTTGCAAAGGTTTTTTCTTCTTTTTTTTGCTTTACTTCGAAATTAACTGTGAATGATTATGAGACAATTGCTGGTGTTTAAGTGTGAAACAGAAATAATAGTTTTTGGTTTTAAAACTAAAAAGCTGATTGAAAATTTCTTAAAAATTATTCCTTGCTTTTACCTTACGTACTTTGCTATCGGTAAGTCGGAATTAACTGGCAAAGATTGCGGCGAATGACCGCAGTTTAAACATCGTTAGCGTGTGGTATGAATCTGAAATATATATTGAAGAACAGAAAGTTAAAAATTTTTAACATTATGAAGATATCTTTTTTGCTATGCATCGAAATTTAATAATTTCTTTACCTTTTTTTCTTGCTATTTCAGAATATCGCGCCTACCAGCTGGGTTTGACGAAATCCACTATTCCCATTGGTGAGTTTTTGAACTTTATAAGAATGCCTTCATAAAAATGTTTTTTTTTTAGAAGATTATTATGAAATTTGTATTTTCTGACAAAAGTATTTTTGTTATTCGGTATCGAAATGAACATTTTTTTTATAAGAAAATATGTTAAGATTCCGAATAGGTAAAAAAGAGCAGACATTTCTATATTGCAAACTGCTGAGATTTAGAATGCGTTTCATTTTGTATAGTGTTGAAAATTTAGCTTTTTCCTGTTAAATTTGTTAATATCAACCTGTTTAGCGGTTAAAATTCGGATTTAGTTTTTTTCTGTTTTTTTTTCATAAATTTCTTAGACCATTTTTTTAACTTTCACTTTTTCGCTAAATATTTATTTTAGTGCAAAGAAAGTCTAAAATAATTCGTATTTTCTTCTAAAAATAACCACTCACTCAACTTTATGAAAAAAGATCTGATATCGACAAATTCTAGTGGCGATGAAAGAATGGTTCTATAAATGCTTTAAAGAATTTCAAAATTCTAGAAAATCATACAGCCATATGGATTCAGAACATTAGTTTTAAAGCTGAGGACATATTTAGGAGCGGAAGAAACTGCAAATTTCATACAATTCCTTAGTCTATTTTATACATTTTTTGGGAAGAAATTTGGATTTTGAATTCAGGTTAGGTTATAATTTTAATAGATTTCATCTCTCGAAACTTTTATATCAAATATGAACTGTATTCATCAGGCAAAAATTCACATCTCTGTGCTGTGGAAATTAAAATAGTTCTTTACACTGTTTATTCCTTACTAATTTTAATATTATCTCTATTCTCATGCGTACAAACTAAAAAACAAAACTTCTTATGAGTGAAAACCCCCGCAAAAAATTTCGATTTAATTTTGGTTGGAAAAGGTTTTATCTGCAACGAATCAGAAAATAATTCTTGATATCATTGCGACTTTAAAAACAAAATTGCTTTAAAAATTTTAGAATATTGTTTGGATCTTTAAATATACAGGGTATCCGTCGGGAAAGTATACTACTTTGTTTTGCCGCCATTTTAGTAAACATTAGTTCTGACAGTTCATATTTGGCAGTCGTGTAGTAGAGACGTGGCAAATTTATTATGGAAAAGTATTCCATAAACCAACGTGTTTTAATCGTTAAAACTGTGACGATGGGAGAAACAACGTGCAAGACGCACTATTTATCGTGTAGTGAATGATTTCGAAGAAAGAGGGCCTGTAGCTGATAGAGCCAAGCATGAGCCACAACGTACTGCAAGATCGGCTGAAAACATTACTGCTTCTCAAGAAAGTGTTCAAAACAATCCATCAACCTTAATTCGACGCCGTGCTCAGGAGCTTGTTCTTCAAAGAACAACTTTGGCCACAATTTTGCACAAGGTTTTGCATTTGTTTTCATTTAAGATTCAGTTGACACAAGAGTTTCTCTCACAAGACCCTTTACGCCGCCGGACATATGCCAATAGGATGTTATAGCTCGACCAGGTCAACCCCGATTTTCATGAAAACATCATAATGATTGACGGGGCACATTTTTATTTTAATGAATATGTGGATGAACAGAATAGTCGGTCCTGGGCAATGGAAAACCCTCAAATTATTCATCAGTCACCTTCGCATCCATTAAAAGTGACAGTCTGGTGTGCAATTTGGTCAGGAGGAATCATCGCTTACTTCTTTGAACTTGAAAACGGCGTAACGATAACCGTCAATGGGAAGCGATATCGTGATATGATTGAAAACTTTTAAACGTTACAACTGCATATTTTGGGCTTGATTAACATGTGGTATCGACAAGATGGTGCCACATCGCATACAGCCAGGATTACAATGGAATTACTGCGAGACCTCTTTCCACAACAAATTCAAATTCTACAGAAAATCAAACAAAACAGAAATGCCTAAGCAACTCAAACAAAATATTCGGCATGAGAATGTAATGAAAAATGTGCTCAGAAGGGCTCGCATTTGTGAGGCTAACAGAAGCGGACATTTGTCTGATATTGTATTCCATACATAATTGCCGACATTTAATAAAACATTTATCAATATATAGGTAAGATTCATTCTCTTTCATTTAATAAAAAATTATAAACAAACAAAGAAGTATACCTTCCCGACGGAAACCCTGTATAAAGTTTTTTGAAGTAAGTTATGTAGAATGGAGCAACATGTTCTCTCCCACGTTGTTGGAACTTTTCAGGACGGTATTAGCCAAATCTTTGGAAAAACAACGTCGACTGTAAAGTTGCAGGCATATCTGAGTTTGGTATCATTGCATGGCTGACAATTCAGACATTGATTTATGATAAATTCATGCGAAATGTTACTGAAATCTTGTCGGGCATTGAAAATAGCAACTTTACTAGTTGCTAGTATACTTCCCTTGTTGAGTGACCTAGTATTCAATGAATCAAGCAGATACAAAACCTCTGAGAGCTTTCGAGAGTAAAACAAAAACTCTCCGTCAACATACTCGACAATCGTCGCTGAAAGCACAATCATAGCTCCGTAGAAAAGAAAACAATAATTATTTCACCAAGCAGACTCAATCCGCGGTATAGCAGCAAAAATTCGAATTTTGCATATACATTACTAAGGATTACGCCGAACAAACATGTACGAGTAGGCGTATTCAGAATCTTTTTACCGGGTGCATAATTAGCAAGTTTATATTAGTAATTACGTTATAATTATTATCACAATTGGAAGGGGTCCCTTAAAAAGTGTATTATAGCTGGGATGATACTTTCTCCCATTACACTAGCCAGCAATGTTTTGGACTGGAGCAACCAAATATCTTTCTTAGGGTAATTTGGTGGGCTGAACACGAATTTCCAACGTAAAAAAAAATGTTTTTATTTTTTTTTTATATTAAAAATTATTAGCTTATTTAAAAATCAATGAATTTTCAAAAGTAAATGGCGTTGTTTGAACGTCATTTGTATTTTGTTGGTTTGGTTTCACTTATTAGAGTCCAGCAATAGTCTCCCAGCATGCTTTTGTCCCAAAATCCTTAATACTTTCTTTCAATTTTCATTAAATCTTGATGAGCACGCTCCTCTTGTTCGTCGCTCACAGCGCCTAGGTTTTGTGGAAAAAAAATCTAAATGCGAATGAAGAAAATGCATTTTGAGTGACATTCGTGCACCTAATTCGTGATTATTTTTCAATAATACAGCAACAATTTGTCTGTAGTTTTCACTCTTATGCTTTTGAAAGATTTCCGGGCCGCATACTCTCTCTCTCTCTTCATTAAACATTGTGACAAATTTTCATCATTCATCAATAGCTTCCTGATCTGAGGGCTAAAAATTATGCCTTCATTGATTTTGGCATATGTAATTTTAGGAAAAAACGCTAACAAATATTTAAAAGCTGCACCATCTTTGTCCAGAGCCTTGACAAAGGTATTAAAAAGGCCCAATTTTATGTGCAGCGGCGGAAGAAGAACGTCATTTGGACCAGTTAATGGTTTATTTGAGATGTTTAGTTTTCCTGGTGAATAGTCAGTTCTTTTTGGTCACTCTGTTCTGACGTAATGACGGCTCGTAGCGCGACTATCCCATAGACAAAGGAAACAACAATATTTTGTGAAGGTTCCTTGCACGTGAAATAGATTAATTTACAATTATTTACGATGGCCTACACTATTTATATAAAGAAATTTAAATCACACACCTTAAGGTCACAGCAGATTTTCCATTTATTGTCGTTGTATTTGAGTAATGTCAACATTTTAGTCATTGATTTGTAGTTTTCTTTTGTATTAAAGGCATGAGCAATTGGTGTGGATGGTTTTTAATTTCCATTATGCAGAAGAAACGCCTTTAAACTGTACTTAGACCCATCAACAAATAATCTTCATTAAGTTTTGTCATATGGCTGGTTAATTTTTTGAAACAAACTATCAACATCAGTACAGTATAGAATAGAGTGTTTCTTTTCAAAATATGCAGCCAATTCCAAGCTTCTATCTCTATAGGTTGTTACTTTTATCCCAACTGCAAGATGTTTCCACTGCTGCATGCGTGAAGCTAGTAATTCTGCGCCTTGCTTCGTTAAATATAAATCCCGAGTTAGATCATTCAGCACAGCTTGAGCCACTAAATGGCGTTCATCATCAGCCTGATACAAACTACCACTGCGGGTGAAAGATGTTTCACACTCACTGTTCGTAGCACTGGGAATGACTGATAATGGATCATTTGGTGCACTTTGAACTAGTTTGGAGAAAGACTTCCATATTGAAGCCAGCAACTTTTGTTAAACAGAAATAACAATTGGTTTGGTGGTTACTTGACTTTCTCCAAAGTACTGGAATTGAAAAATCGAAATATATATTTTTGCCATTTGACCACTTGTATAAAACAATTCTATAGCTATTGCAAAACATTGTCGGTGTCCACGGTTTATTCAGTTTTCTGGCACCAAAACCAAACTAATGTAAATATGCATATTTTAATGATTGTGATATTGCATATCCTCTTTTTCTAACCAAATATTTACCACACACAAAGCAAAAATAGCTTGAATCAGTGACACACGATCTCCCTGACATGCTTAGTGGGTACTATTATGAAGATTTAGGATGAATGTGGGTCTCTGTCAAATTAATAATTATGACTGTATTGACTATTTTACAGCATTGGCATCATGCGATAAAAACTGAACAAGACGTGATAGCCCAATTTTTATGCTAGATTCGAATCCAGCGCACCTAGATTAGTTAAAAAACATGCTTCGTTTCTCAATTTTGTTTTCCAAATTTGTAGACCAACGATATTATTCCTCCCTACATGTTGATTTTAGAAAATTAATATGTGATAAAATTGTTATTAAATATATAGTAACTTCATCTTATTTCAAAGATGGGTTGCATATGATATGATACTCATCCGTTGACAAGTAAGAGAGCTTGTCGAGGAAGCCAATTCTATCATAAAACAAAAGCTTTACCTACTTTTACAGTTTTTCATTTCCAATTAAGGCGGTTACTTTTGTGGATCATACGTTACTTCCGTATACATAATAACGAACATGAAAAAATGAAAATTTGCATTTTGCTAAAAGTACTCGGTTTTAAGCTTGGTCTGCCTTTGAAAATGATGAGAAAAATCTCAGCCTCTAGCGATGTGGCCTTTATCGTGCCTTCAAGAGACACGTGGCTGTCGGGCTTAAAGTAAGAAGGGCGCCGTAAGTCTGGTCGACTCGGAGCTAACATCCTCACAAAAATAGACTAAGGAGCGCAATGTTACACTCATTCTGTCAGTTATCCGTCGTGTCGAAAGTGATTTCCTCTCGCACATCCTATATAGAATTATAGGTAAAAGTTTTTTTTAAGACCGATTTTACCCAGTTTGTATATGACCTGGGTATGAGTGTGAAATATGGTTCAGCCTTCATCTCAAGGTGTTGGTGGTAATTATAATGACAAAATTTACGGAAACCCCATTCTCGAGTTATTAAAAAATTTAAAAATTTTAGAAAATCCGATTATTTGGCCAACAAGTAAGGCGGCTGAAACGTTTTTATTCGTTTAGTTTTTCTCTGCGAAGAAAATTTAGAAAGAATTATTTATCTTTATTAAGGAAACATGCACTATTATTACGAAAAATACTTAGCGTTAGTATATAAGCATTTTAAATCTAAATCTAGATTTTAGAAAAGGATTTGATGTATTGTATTGTATTATGTGTTGAACACTGATCTTTCCTTATAACTCGGGATCAAAGTTCGAATAACTCAGTTATGGCGATAACGGCTTCTAAACACTAAATTTTCAGATTAATATTATAAATTTGTTTAAAAGACACTTGGTATTTTAAATGCTTCTTTCTGGGTGTAAAATTTTTGGCATATCTAATGATTTATACTTTCATTTCTTTAAGTGAAGGTATAAATATTATTCGTCACACCAAAAAGTTAAGGCTAATGGATAATAGTATTGAGGCGAATGAATGTTATTACACAATTTCATTCATCAACTATTTGCAAAAATGTTGTAATCCTTGTTCTTCCGTCGTCAGGAAAAAAAAGCAAAAACTAACTATCCCTCATTCGATGACTTCAAATGCAATATACGAGTGAGTACTCCGTTACTCAGGAGATAAAAGTTATGATTATGACGACGACCGATGACGGTAACTCAGGAAATGCTGCAAAACTGTGGGAGAAGGAAATGCCAGATTGGAATGCTGTGAAAAAGGTAGAAATGCTCCAATGGTTGGGTTGGGTTGTGTATAAGTAAAAATCATTTAAACTCTTTCATAAATTTTCATTTATTCGTTTCCTTAACGCGGTTTTCCAACCGGCTTGGTTGAGTTGTGGTCTTTGGTAGTACACGGAATTGCCAAGAAGACTCAACATCAAAATTTGATTTCTTTTTACCTTCTGCTCGTCGTGCCTCGGCCTGTATCATCGAACCCCTCTTTTTCCTCCTTCACCCCTGTTTGATTTAACAGATGGCAGCGGTGTCGGTGGTTATGGAGATTGGGTTTCCTCTGTAAAACATGAAAATTTGTGTTAGTTTGCCATGGTAAAAAAATGGAGTAACCATCAAGGAAAATATGACTAAAGATGTTGTAAAGGAACGGAAATGAGTTCAAGAGTTTGATTTTTCTTTCTCGTGTTATTGCTATTATTTTGTTGTTGCAAAGTTTTGCGTTGATGCCCTGTGATGTGAATAAGTTAGACGAAGATTTTTTAAGGGCCTATGATGAACGTTTACCGAGATTTAAAGGAAAATTGTAAACCCCAGCCATGCCAGAGATAAATTACATTCACATTATGTTAACTTTGGCAAAACAAAAACTTTTAGAGAGAGAGAAAATAAGATTTTATTTTTGCTAAAGAAATATGTATTATAAGTTTGCTATTTAACAGTGTGGTGCAAAAGTTTCGAAATTGAGAGTAATGCAGTGTTTCACTGAATGGAGTTGAAATGCATTTATGGGAATTAGTACTACTCTGTTAAACCTCTTTTGTAGTTGAAATTTAATTTTGTTTTTAAAACCAGAAAACATGAAACGACCGATTTCGAGGGTGCTAATAATATTTCGCTATTAGCAATATAAGTTTTTTTTTCATAAATCAATAATGTAGATTCTATTTTCCATAATTATAGTTTTAATTTGTAGAAAGATGGGCTGATTTGGAAACATGCAAACGTAAATCTGCCGCTGTCCCAAAAGTAGCAAGAGGTTTGGTTTGCCATTTTCTATTGATTTCAGCTTAAGCTCAACTTTCTGAAAAAATATATAATGAATGAATATAATGAGTGCAATTGATACGGTTTTCAGAAATCACTATCTCCGTTTTTTTTTTTTAATTTTAATTTTTGTATTTTCGAATAAAGGTCGGGTAAAGATCACATAATTGGTTGTTTATGTTACATTTTATTGTTTATATCAAAGATATTGGTCAAAATATGTTTGAATCCGATAAAGTTAAAAATAAAGTGCCAACTATAGTAGAACAATAGACTATCATAACAGTATCATATGTTTCAGTACTGTCTCGTTATCGAATTCAAAAATTATACAGGGTTATCCATTTAGTGATTTCAAAACCGTCAATCTGGCATGGCTATCATCTGTTAAATACCTGTCATTTGAAGTGTTATTTATTTAGCGAAAGGTTTGTTATTTACGAATATGGAACAAAGAACGCGTGAAATTAGTTAAAATTTTCTACAAAAGTGGTGATTCAAACGTAAAAAATTTTGCGGAGGCTGGAAGCGTTACAGATGTGGTCACGTCTGTGCAACATCGCAATGTACGCACTGCCGAAAATATCGTTCCTGTTAGTGAAAGTGTTGCGAATACTCTAAACTTTAATTCAGAGCGCTAAACCCGTATGGTAACCGAGTTTTTTTTTACCTGCAATTGGAAATTATGAACTGGACGATATGTGATTTCAATAAGACGGTGCCACGAGCCATAAAACACGACTGGAACTTTTTAGTCCATCCGCACTACGTGACCCCGCTAACGCATTCACTTTGACACCTATCATTTGAAGTGTTATTTATTTAGCCATTTACGAATATTGAACCTTTAGCAATCGAAGAACGCGTGAAAATAGTTAAAGCTTTCTACAAAAGTGGTGATTCAAACGTTAAAAAATTGTAGAGAGTGGAAGCGCTACAGATGCGGTCAGGCCTGTGCATCATCGCAATGTACGCACTGCCGAAAATATCGCTTCTGTTGCTGAAAATGTGGCGAATAATCTGAACTTCAATTCAGAGCGCTATATCCATATGGTAACCTAGTTTTTTTTTTTTTTGATCTGTAATTGAAGATTACGAACTGGACGATGTATGGTTTGAACAAGACGGTGCCACAAACCACACAACGCGATCGATTTTGGCTTTACTGCATGATCAGTTTACAGAAAGCCTAATTTCACGTTTTGGCGATGTGAATTGGACCAAGACCATGTTTGCATGACCAATCCCCAAACGTTGGAACATTTGAAAACCAACATTCGTCAAGTTATGGCCGAGGTACCGTCGGAAATGTGCGAAAAAGTAGATCCACTGCTTAAAAAGATCCACTGCTGCAACCAATCCAGAGGCGGCCATTAAGCGACATTGCAATGCGTACATGATGGCAAAGTCCAAACATTATAATAAAATAAAAATTTCATCGAAATCATAGCTTTATGTGTGTTTTATTTAACTTTACTTTTGAAACCGAAGAATAAAGCAAATAAGCACTTTGCGTGAACAAGAAGTAACACCAAACTCATTTGATATAATTTTTATGAAATTTACGAAATGGCCTAAACATATATTTTCAAAATATCTATGTAGTTTCGGTAAATATTTTCAAATATTTTAATATTTTTCAAATATTTTTTTTTCTTCTTTACGTATTTTTCTAAGCTCGATTTTTTCCAAAATAATAATTATAACGAACTGGTTGTGCTTTTATAAATCATATCTCCAGCATTTACTATAATCATATAACATAAATTTTCTTTCATTTTAATGAATTAAGTAAAAAAACATTAAACACAAAAAAAAAGTCAGAAATTCAATTTCAGTTTTTGGTTCATTTGAATGGCCCCCCTTACAAAAATTAGATTATATAAGAAACTATTAATGCTAAATTAAAAGTAATATTGTTTGCTTACATCTAATTTAAAAATAAGTATTTTCAGTAAAATTTAGTGGTGGGTTGAGTTGAGGGTGGGCTCTGGTTGAGAATACATTCATACAGGGTTGCCCATATTCGACGGACCCATCTGGCAACGCCATAACTTTTGACAGAGATGTCAGATCGCTTAATGACATACCGCGTTTGAAGCGTCAGTCCAAGCAGATTTTTACCATGGAACAATACACGCCACGCGAGCGCTCTGAAATAGTTGAAATTTACATTCAACAGAAGAAGTCAATTGTGAAAACTCAACGTGCTTTTAAAATATTAAAAAATGTGAGAAGTGCGCCTTCTAAGAACACCATTAAGCGTTTATACGAAAAATTTTCGACTGGTGAGGCTCTTTCTAATCCGAAGAGGCCAAATAAAAGTCGACCAAGGCGATCGGCCGAGAATATCGCTGCCGTACGAGCCAGTGTTGAGAGGTCCCCAAGAACATCCCAAAAACGCCGTTCTCAGCAGTTGGGCATGGCTCGGTCCACTTTACAACGGATTATTCGCGTTGATTTGCATTTGTTCCCGTACAAAATTCAATTGACGCAAAGATTGTTGCCTGCGGACAAGCCTCGTCGATTGGAATGGGCCCAACGAGTCATCGAAATGGCGGATGATGACGAGCAATTTTGGAACAAAATTATCATGTCCGATGAAGCCCATTTCACATTGAATGGGACCGTAAATAAGCAAAATTGCCGTATTTACGCCACTGAAAATCCTCAGGAGATTCAAGAATTGCCTCTTCATGACGAAAAAGTCACAGTTTGGTGCGGCGTTAGTGCGAAAAGGGTCATTGGGCCGTTTTTCTTCCAAAACGAAAATGGCCATGCTGTTACCATCAACCAGGAGCGTTATCGCGACATGATGACCAATTTTGTGATGCCAATTATTCGTCGAAAGCGTATGAGGCAGTTCTGGTTTCAACAAGACGGCGCTCCACCGCACACAAGTCGCATAACAATCGATTTTCTGAAGAATTTGTTTCCGGGCCGTTTGATGTCGAAAAGTGGTGATTTGGACTGACCACCGCGTTCGCCCGATTTGACGCCCGCTGACTTCTTCTTGTGGGGACATTTGAAGTCAAAGGTTTACGTTAACAAGCCAAGGACCGTAGAAGAGCTCAAGGACAACATTCGTGAAGAAATAGCCGCTATTCCGGCCGAAATGTTGGCGAAAACGATGGAAAATGCTGCAAAAAGGGCGCAATACGCCATCAACGCCAGAGGCGGCCATTTGGGAGATATCATATTCAAAAATTGATGTAAACAAATCTACTTGGAACAAATTAAATGAATAAGAATGCCAACCGCCGAATTTTTATTTTTTTCTTTGATTTTTTTTTTAAAAACATGGGTCCGTCGAATATGGGCAACCCTGTATATTCTGTTCGGTGCAGAATCATACAGTTCTTTAATTAGGTTTAGCGAAATACACGATCAGGCCTGTTTAATTCCATTAATGAGTTCACTTTTGCCTGAATATGATTGCCTGATTCGTACACCTTCCGTAATAATAATGTTTAAGTCTGGAGAGTAAGGCGGCCAGTTTATAACCTCAACATTTTGGTTTTCAATCCATGATTTGACGACTGTTGCTGTGTGGATTGGCGCGTTGTCATGCTGGATTGGCGCGTTCCATTCCAAGTCTCTGAAAATATTTTTAACTTCAGCAAAAGCTTTTCCCAGCACGGCTTTGTATGAAGTCGCATTCATTTTTGCAGAGAGAAACTGAAGCTCTATGCCATAATAAAAGATCGCACCCCACACCATAACTCCACCTTCACGACTGTGTAGTCGGCGATTATATTCATCAGGACCCTCTAAATTAAATTTTTTTTCGTCGGAAAATATAATTCTATTTCACTCTCTACTCAACTTCATAGTCGTACGACAAAAATTAAAACGACGTTCCATACGGAGATTGTCTAGCTGTGGTTTCTTTTTAAGTCCGAAGCGTTGCAAGTGTGCTGCTTTGAAAATAACTCCTTTTACCGTTGATACACCTGCACCTACGCCAGCTTTTTCCGTGATTTTGGCAGCAGAGTCGTGTGAATTTGGGGCATATCTCAGAATAGTTCTCTTCTCAGCGGCTGTAATAGCACTTTCTGTTCGACCTTTCGTATTGTTTTCATAGCCTTTATTGTCGCGTAAATGTGTCGATATAACTTTGCGATTTCTATTAATTTTTCTGGCTATTTGATGAATAGAAAATCCACACTCCTTGTATGTTTTAATTTTGGATCTTTCCTCAAAACTCAAGGATTTAGGTCGACCCATTTTACTTAAAATTTTTTGTTTTATACTTAATGATACACAATTACTGTAATCCGATCTGATTTCTGATGATCTGCTATTTAAAATGGACCAAAAAAGAAGAACAAATTTTTCACTTATTTAAATGAAAAGAGCGAATTTATTCCATGGCTTGAAATTCTTTGTAGGTGTTCTTTAAATAGCTATCTTTATTGCTAAATGATTAGGGGGCGCTATTCAAGTGAGCGGCAGTGTAGAATCAATGAATCTAATTTTGTTTCTGGTAAGAAATGTATCAATATATGAAATGAGTTGTTGCTTCGAATATGAATCAGAAAGTACAGGGTGGCGCAATAGAACGTGCATGTTGCATCATCTTTTTTTGCGGGGTAGAAAAGGCGCGGTTGGGTTGGCGGGCTCATGGAGTTTTAGTCGCTATGAATCACTTCGACGGGAAGCGTCACGTATTTTGCGTGCGCGCATTTTACGAGAACTCTCGTTCATATATTGCTACTAGGCGACTATATTGTGCTGAATATGGACTACGGCGAATTAGTGAAGCTCCGAGTGCTAATTTAATTAAAATATGGGTAAAGCGTTTTGAAGAGACCGGTTCAACATTTAAACCACAAGCAAATGGTCGCCCAAGAACATCTAGGACCGAAGACAATGTTGAGAGAGTTATGGAGTCAGTACGACGAGATCCACAAATGTCGACTCGCAAGAGATCGTCTGTCTTACAATTATCGCGACGAAGTTTGCAACGAATTTTAACATTGGATCTTAAACTGCATCCATATAAGCTGCAATTAACTCCAGAATTGAAAGAGCCTGACTTCATAGCAAGGCTCGCATTTGCTAATGAAATGCTTAATCGATTTTCCAATTTTGACAATATCCTTTTCTCTGACGAGGCTCATTTCCTTATGAATGGGTTCGTAAACCGTCAAAATTGTCGTTACTTCAAAAAGCCGCACAGCAAAATCCCAACTTGGGCTTGTGTGGACTTCATATACGGTAATTTCATTTATCTTGAAATGCTTTTGGGAAAGGACGGCAAACAATTTTAAGTTTAGATTTCATATACATATATTTTGATCTTATTTTAATACCTTGAATTTACTTAGAGCGATGTGCTGCCAATATTTCTCATTAATGCTATCAATTATTCTTATCTTTACGTATTTTTCCACCTACTTTTGCATTCTTTTTGTTGCAACTGTTTGTTTTCACAAGATCTATGTATTTAAAAGTTATGAATTCCAAAACCTTGGTGTGTTTGTCTATGAAATTGCACATTTTGAGGCTGTCAGATCTAAAGTAAAAAGGGGCAATGCAAAAGGAAAAATCACAAACTCTGGGGAAATTATTTTATTAAATATAACCGCATAACATTACTTTGATTGCAGACAAAACTGTTGTAAGTACGAATATCTTGTTATACAAACATAAATATGAGTATTCGCCACCACTCCTTGCCTCGCCTTGCGATGCCACCGTCACCGTCACCATCGTCTCTGGGCGACATCGAGCATCTTTCTGCTCAAACATCATCATCTCACAAAAGGATACAAATGTAAGACGAGTGCTCAGGTATTGTACATAGGAGTGCAGTGCACTTATGTTTCCATCATTTTATGAATTGACACAGCAACTTTTATGAATTTCTATTAGAGACTAACGTTGCAGTAGCAGTGTGGTCCGTTAGTTGACGTTGCCACTAATGTTGGTAACCCTTGAAGTATTCAGAGACATTCATTCGTTCATTCATTCATACATATGTATGTATGTATTTGTGCGCTGTGCGGTATTTGAGTGGAGAGTGGAGTAAAATACTATAGTGGAATATAGTTTTCATTTTATGGCACAATGATTTTCAGGTGAAATCATATAAATTGTATTTTAACAATATTGGATTTGTACTCAAACCATTTACAGCATATGATGGCATAACGTTGTAAAGTAGCGTCTGAATTGCTTCTGTATCAAGTCCCAGAGTTTATAAAGACTCGTAAGTAATTTCATATTAATAGTGCAGCAAATATGAAATGTATTGCAGTTCAATAGCTACTACGGCAAGATGCCCTACAAAAGGGGTGGACAGTGAATAATGTTGAAAGTTACGATTGGATGTGAATGAATTCTAATAAAATAAGACTTAGTCGTGTTAATGACTAAAGCGGTATAGGATAGTATGACCTCATTACTACAAAGAGAACGTTATGTATATGAATCTGTGTCTGAATTTAGTCGAAATGAATGCTACTTAACTAATTTTATTATAATTTTCGTATACATATCAATAGAGACCAAATTCGATTACATCGAGATTTCTCCATTTTCTACATAATGAAGTACAAATTTACTTAGAGATCGAGGAGTGTTGACTTACTTATCTACTTACTCGTACTTAGATGACGATTAGAAGTGATAATCTTATCTATCATATGCCTTCCCAAATGGCTCGGTCTTCTTCGATTCTTCTTCAATTCGCCTCAAGTTTTGACTACATTTCAAAACTCTTTTTCCAACGGAGTTTTTTCGCCCTATTCTGCGCCTTCCACCGAGTTCGTTGTCGAGTGATTTTTGTGCTGAAGTTTTTTAGTCCACGCGCACTACGTGACCCAGTCAACGCCATCACTTTGGTTTGATGCACTTGATTATTTACAAAGGACTCTGCTCATGATTCATACGTTACCGATAGTCTTCGAAAATGTTAACATATATCTTTATTTAAAATAGAAGTACATACGTATTTTCCCGTCACAGAATCTCACAACTGATGCTGAACTGTACATGGAAATGCGTTGGATTATTATCTCGTATTACCAAACTTATAATACTTTCTGTTTTCCAGCAGGACTCTTCTGCTAATTTCCAAACTGATCCGAAATAGATGTATTCATTTAAAGTTTCAGCCGCCACCAATCAGGTAACTTCCCAAAGGAGTAGTTTGCGTCGGAACAAATCACTTGGTTTTCTCTTCGTTTACCTCTTCTTCCTAGTTCCTTCTGAAACCTTGAGAAGGCTGCAGTAGCATCTCGTATTTTTTAGTAAATGATGTCTGCCAGCGTACGCAAGTAATATATGACTTTTATTGAAGATGTGGCATCAAACGTTTTAGCAGCAGTTTTCCTCATAATCGTTCCCACAATCGTATGTTGGTGAATTTCGACCTAAAGCCTCGTTTGGTGTATAATGGATGTGTAAGATTTTTGCCAATCTTTATTGGAGATTTCTGATAGCTAATTGTCGTCATACTAAGACGTCTAAACCTCGAAGGGATACTAATCCCGGTCATGTTTTCAAATAATTTTCGCCCGCTCTGCCAATAGCTTCTACCGTTCTTTCTACCGTTGTCTTTGGTGCTAATGAAGCCTCTACTTTTATCTTTCGTTTACAGTTTTGGGTTTTACCCTTATCCCTGTTCCTTTTATATCTTCGTTCTTTCATGCATACTTTAACCAACTTGCAAGACTGTCTGGTCTCTTTTCCCCCTAATGGCGTTCCCTTACAGCAGACGCTTGAATTAACTGGCGTTGCCATGTAGGCAACATGTCTTTTTTTCGGGCACCCAGTGTGACATGGCACCTGGTATCGGAAATGGTTTGAGCACCATCTTTTATATCCAAGCGTCTGTTGCCATTGCATGCGCGATATATCTTTTCGTTCGAAGTTAAGGACGTTTTGTTGCACTTATTGAAAGAGTCTTTTGGAGTATGCTGCGTCTAATTTAGTGATATACAGCTCACCTATGTGCAGCTGGAAGTCATGAGGCAAATTGTGAGAGGAGAATCCAAATTCCAATTTCGCCATCGCATGAAAATATTGTCCCGATGCGTGGACGGTGCACTCGACAATTATTCGCATGATCGTGGGTTAAATCTCTGATATAGCAAACAAGCGTTTGCCAAATATTTCGAGTAAACGGGCAATCGGTAAGTCTAATAAAGGTTTATCAAGCTGACATTTGCAATTGTCGTTAAACTTTGGGTACCGTTGAATGAGTTTGAAAATAGAATGAGTGTAGGCTCCTTTAATGCGAAAAACTCTTGAAGATCTTATTCTTTTTCTTATATTCGAGCGTGTTCGATTAATCATATTTTCGTACAGGACTCCCGTACATACATGAATTTATATAACACTAGCCGACGCGGCAAACGTTGCTTTGCCTTCAAATTTTATTTTTATTGGAAATGTTTCAATGTTAAACAAAATTCTGTTTAAATACCGTTTGCAGGAGCAGAAATGATTGCTTTTTAATTTGTGGTTTGTATAGGAGGTACCATATTTGCACCAGCACTTAAGATATGTACACCAAACCGATGTACCAAATTTTGTTCAAATACCGTAAACAGGAGCAGAAATATTGGATATTTAATTTATGGTTTGTATGGGATACCACGCACCATTGTCCAATCCCGCCCATATTTGCAGTTGCACTTAAGATATGTACACCAAACCTACGCACCAAATTTTGTTCAAATACCGGAAGCAGGAGCAGAAATAATTGATTTTTAATTTTTTGTTTGTATGCCCCTTTATCCAATTGGACCGAATTGTAAATCTAAACCATCCCGGGCACCACCCAGACGCATATACAAAAATTTATACAAAGCGGTCCAGCCGTTTAGAAGGAGTTCACTGACAACGCCCGTACAGTAGAATTATATATATAAAGATATTGAAATGTTCAAACATACATACATTTTTAATTTGAGTAAAATCGGAGGGAAAAAATTTATTTTCGAAACGCCGCCTACTGGATTTAAACATATACAAAATGTTAAAATGATGAAACATACATACATTTTTAATTTGTAAAATAAAATCGGACCATAAATACACATTTTCGAAATAAGTCCACCTCAGCGCCACCTACCGGGTTCATTTATACACAAACGAATTTCTCATGATCAAAGAAACACACATTCTGAATTTCAGTTAAATTCATTAATATAAATTTTTGAAATAAGTCTACCCCAGCGCCACCTACCGGCCCAAACTTCATTAATACCTAATCGGGCACCAACCAACCCTATGGTGTGAATATGGCTGCTGTAGCTGTAATCGTTAAGATCTGATGACGTTTTTATATTTATATAACATAAATAGTTTTCTGCTAACTTTGCTTCATACAGAAACCCCGAGCAGGGTTAGACCATTTTTTTTTCTGTTGGTGGAACAACCAAAAGCCAAACTTTTTTGAATGACTCGCAAAAAAGCCGAACATTTGAGCACACTCAAAATACAAGCCAAATAGTGCATAGCATACAATATTGTCGCTTTTGCTGGCTTTTCGAGTACAAATCCTTTAAAGCAAATCAATGATTTCTTTTAAACACTTTCAACTCTACCACCCCATATCTTCCACCACAGCGTCAATGTGTAACTATAAATAAATCGTTGTACATATTTGTTTTAGACGTTGTTTTTTTACCCAGTTTCTTCACATTATTTGTTTTCATGTTTTATTTATTCAGTAATAAGAATTGAACAAAAATTAATTTTCGTACAAAATCCTTAGAGCTTAAAATGTAGCGAAATTAGATGATATTCTCCATCCGCCACTACCACCATTATCACATTCTAAATAACAACGTTATGTTGCTCGACATCATAAACGTAGTGTAGGTACTTTTGTGTGTATGTATTTGTCTGAAATTGTTCATTTTGTTGTTGTCATGCTTATATACTATTCCAGATAGAAATTATGATAAAATGTTATGTGTATTTTGTTCGTTTTTGTGTTATTTTTGTCTGTTAATACCAACTGATAATGCTTTTCACTCAATCAACCCACATTAGTTACACTACTGTCTAATGCATTTGAAATTTGTCTAGTTGAGAACGTATCTTAGTTGATATGTTCATAAATTCGTCGTACATGTACGATGAGGGAAGTGCTATGTTATGAAAAATAGCACACTTTGCAGTTAATTGCCAAAAGTTACCGCAGACAGTGCTTGGACATCGGAATAGCAGCTCAAATGTGCTTAGTTTGGCCTCCCAAAAGTCTAGTCATTGTGTATGAATTCAAAAATATACAAGTATTTGCCCTTTTCATGAAATCTATTAAAATTGTTATATTCTTATTACATCGATTGGTTTGAATTTTATTTATGGCGCAACACTAAAAGAGTGAACATACATTGGCATTAAGAAAATAGACAGGCATTGTTGTTTTTGAAAGCCCCGAAATTAACTGAAAAAGGCTTAATTGAGTCTCATTTCACCTTTACAAAAATTATAATTGTTGAAGTGAATTGCACTCCGCCCTTATCCAATAACCACCGAACTGCGCTAGAAAACAATTCAAAATACATACCAACAAACTGTTTGCGAGAATTTCTTTGCCGTAAACGGTCTACTTATTTTTTACCCAGTGAATTGCAGTAACCGCCGAGATGCGATAGAAAACACTTCAAAATACCAACAAACCTTAAGTCGGCAGTGATTAGTGATTGGTGTTTTGTGAAATAATGTCTGATTCAAACTTTTGCTTAGCAACCAATACGAGCAGCATTTAAAGTTCACACATCGGCCACATATTAAAGTGATGATGTAAAATGTTGAACAAATGTTTTGATAAGACGTTTATGATGTCATCAAAAGTTATATTTTGTTGAGAATTTCGTGCATAGCCATATCTGATGGCATTTTTTAACATAGTGCAGCTGTTATGCTCGTACGGCCCATGCATAATTGCTGTCTCCATATATCTATCTCTTAGCCAGTACAAAGTTGCTATATTACCTTACCTATCATGCTTCTCCGTCGTTTCTCTTACCGTTTTATTACTTAAATAATAATGTTTAATAAACACACAAAATCCATTTGTGTCCATTTTAGTCATATACCTATACATAGAGTTAATGTGTAATGACCCTTGTAACGTACAAATGACAACTTCTCCGCCTACGAAAATCACGTTGAACGAAACCAATATTTTGAGCTCAAAAACCGTGGTTTAATAAAAAAGGTCCTTGCTGATAATGTTGGCATTTCAAACGGATGAAACAACTTAATTTTAAAATACATTTTGGGCCTCAGAAGCGTCAAATTGTGATTGGTGCAATCATGTGCAATTTTGGTCTCGTCGATTCCATTCCGTTAAATTTGATGTCCAAGATACATCACGCTGTGGAAGGTCAATCGTCGAAAATGTCGATAGAACAATAAAAATCGTCAAGTCCAACGAAATCGGCGATAGAACAGTAAAAATCATCAAGTCCAACCAGCATGTCAGCATTATTATACGATTTAAAGAAAAAAAAAAAACACATAGACAGGCCATCAACAACTGGACCGCCGGAATGAGCCTAAGAGCCACCAGTTTTGGCCAACGGGAGAGGAATTGTGTTTTATCAGGACTAAAGCAGCCCACACGTATGAATAATGAAGCTTTGGAAGCTTGGTTGACATATTCTTATGCATCCACCTTATTGTCCGGACCTGGCACCATGTGATTACCACTCGTTTCTGTGTAGGGCGAATGATTTTGCTGATGAAATATTCGGCTCGAGGGACCATGGTTTATATGAGAGAGGCATAATGGAATTACATTCAAAAAGGCAACAAGTTACCCAACAAAACAGCATATATTTGACCTAAATTGGATCATTCTAACGTCATGCGAAAATAATGGTTTTTGCTATTAAGCACACCTTATGATATTTCATTGCAAAGTGCAAAGAATATACATTTTTCGTTAGTGATCACATAAGATATAGAAATACTTCAAAAGGAAATTTAATTTAAAAGGAAATTTAAAAGCATAAACTACAGGGTGGCGCAATAGAACGTGCATATTTAAAAAATAGATTAAAAAATAAATACAAAAGGTATAGTTAAAATAAATCTAAGGCATTGTAGAGTAATAAATGGAGTTTATTTTTTAAAAATAACATCATCTAAATGGTGACCCTCTCTACGACGGCACTCCTCTAACCGCAAACGAAAATTATTGAAAACTTTCTTCAGTAATACTGGTGTAATGGCTGCCATTTCACCACGGATATTCTCCTTGAGCTGAACGATGTTTCTTGGATTATTACTGTAGACTTTGTGTTTGAGGTATCCCCACAAAATAAGAGTCAAGAGGCGTCAAGTCTGGACTACGTGGGGGCCATGGGATATCACCTCTTTTCGAAGTCAGTCTGCCAGGGAACATCTGCTTCACCACCGCCATGGAGTCATTTGATGTGTGACAGGTAGCTCCATCTTGTTGGAACCAAGTTCTGGAATTCACTATTCCTGAAGTTTCAATTTCTGGAGC
Source organism: Philornis downsi (assembly GCA_019455685.1). Classification (NCBI taxonomy): domain Eukaryota; kingdom Metazoa; phylum Arthropoda; class Insecta; order Diptera; family Muscidae; genus Philornis; species Philornis downsi. The sequence goes on from JAHXMU010000080.1 coordinate 91,942, forward strand.
CAAAAATCCGTCTAACATCTCAACATAGCGTTCCGTATTAACCGTGACGTTTTGGCCCCGCGCATTTTCGAAGAAAGAAGGACCAATTATTCCTCTGCCAGAGATTGCTGCCGCCCATACTGTCACTTTAGGACTACGCAATGGTTTCTGGTGTTTGATTTTGGGATTTTCACTGTTCCAGTAACGACAATTTTGACGGTTTACGAACCCATTCATAAGGAAATGAGCCTCGTCAGAGAAAAGGATATTGTCAAAATTGGAAAATCGATTAAGCATTTCATTAGTAAATGCGAGCCTTGCTATGAAGTCAGGCTCTTTCAATTCTGGAGTTAATTGCAGCTTATATGGATGCAGTTTAAGATCCAATGTTAAAATTCGTTGCAAACTTCGTCGCGATAATTGTAAGACAGGCGATCTCTTGCGAGTCGACATTTGTGGATTTCCTCGTACTGACTCCTCTAACTCTCTCAATATTGTCTTCGGTCCTAGATGTTCTTGGGCGACCATTTGCTTGTGGTTTAAATGTTGAACCGGTCTCTTCAAAACGCTTTACCCACATTTTAATTAAATTAGCACTCGGAGCTTCACTAATTCGTCGTAGTCCATATTCAGCACAATATAGTCGCCTAGTAGCAATATATGAACGAGAGTTCTCGTAAAATGCGCGCACGCAAAATACGCGACGCTTCCCGTCGAAGCGATTTATAGCGACTAAAACCCCATGAGCCCGCCAACACAATGATGTAGGTGCCGCCCCGCCCGCGCCTTTTCTACCCCGCAAAAAAAGATGATGCAATATGCATGTTCTATTGCGCCACCCTGTATACAAAAAATGTGATTTCATGAGGATAGTAAGTTTGCAACGCCTTCATTATTCATTGGCTATTATAGTTTTCCGAACAAAAACATTTTCTACACATTTTTGAATCATTTTATTCCTTATTTCATTTGCACTTGTTTTTATCTGCAGAAAATTATATCTCATCATCGTGTGTGCTAGAATATTAACCAAGAGTTTCAACTAATACCAATAGTTTCCTTACTATTATTTATAAGATATACATATGTGTTTGTGCATTTGACGGAATCTCTTCATTTTAGTAGATTTGATTACTTTTTTGTGTGGGTATTATATGCTCAACAGTTGCTTCTAGCCCTTGTAGTCCTTTTTTATGGCGCAGAAGTAAAAAAAAAAAATATTTGTCTTGAATTTGTAATGAAATTACATGTCAGTTGTAATAAGCATCATAAGCTTCATGTGTCATTTCGGTATAAACTCAAACATGTTCATGGGTTCATGAACGATTGTGGCATTTTTGCGAAACATCTCATCTTGTTGGATTTGATGGATTTGGGATGTGAAGTTGTGTGCTTGATTATTTTATCAATTGCACAATATGTATATACAAAGGATCAACTTAACGATGTATGACATGATATAATCTAGCGAAATTACTTTAATCTATAAATATAAAATTGTTGGGTGAGTGACTGACTGATACTTCGATTGCTGCTCTGACCATATAGTTTAAGCTAGTATTATGCAGTTTGAGTAGGAAATCTCTTCATGTTTTGTTTGCAAACCACAATAAAATATGAAGATTATTATGTTAATGGTTATAAAAAAAAAAATTATATAACATATTATTCCATTTGGGATATAAAGCTGCTAAGAATGTCTTCCTCATGGTGGTAATATCTGCTTCAAAGGTACTTTATTTAGAATGCTTGTAGAATGGAAGACATATCTCCTGTTACTTTTTGCAAAAATAGAAACAATTTTCTAATTTCTGTTCCAGAATGTTGCACTTTATATTTATTTAACATTTTAATCCACTAAAAAAGGGCAAAAAGGATGATTTATTATTTGGAATAAACCATTCAACTATAAGCATATAAAATTCTTATAGATAGGGGGGGTATTCGTTTTGTTAAATCATATTTAAGAACTGGTCTTAAATAGATATGGCAACTGCACATCGGTTAACGCCGTTTTGTTGTTGTTAAGCCGTAATACTGCTATTTCGCCTTATTTTTGACACAGAAGAGTATAGAATATTGACTTTCCTAACTATCGGGTTGTTCGCAAAGTTCGTTCAATTAACTCGTTAGTTCACCATACGTCCCTTCTCATGACGTAGAGTTCCTTCAAACACTATCATAGTTTCCTTCCACCCCTTTTCTAAATTGTTTACTATTTCTTACTTGTGTTCTCGTTCTAGTCATAAGTGGATATAACGTTTTAAAAAAAGTTTTAAAAAGTGGAAAAAATTGGCGAAAAAGAGCATTTTATGCATATTATTCTGTATTATTTCCGAAAAGGAAAAACGACTGCTGAAGCCGGCCGAAAAATAAAGTCTGTTTATGAAGAAAACGGAGCAAATAAAAGAACTTGCCAGAAATGGTTTAACACATTTTTTACGGGCGACTTCTCCGTATCAGACGTTTCCAGATCAGGACGACCAAAAGAAATTGTTTACAAGAAGGTGGGAGATGTAATTATTGTTAATCCCAGTGCACCAGTTAGGTAAATAGCTGAAATAATCAAGAAATCAGTCTCAAATGTTCACGGGGTCATAAAAGAGATCGGATTTGTGATCAACCCCGACGTGCGGGTACCTCACTCCCTTACCGAGGCCACCCGTCTAAACGGCGTTGGCGTCTGCGATAATCTAAGGATAAGAAATAACAAGACACCATTTCTGAAGAACTTAGTCACAGGAGATGAAAGATGGATAGTCTACAATAATATAGACACCATTTCTGAAGAAACTGATCACAGGAGCTGAAAAATGGATAGTCTACAACAATGTAACGTGCAAAAGATCATGGAGGAAACCAAGTGAACCCCCTCAATCCACCTATAAAGTGGGACTTCACCCCAGGAAGGCAACGTTGTCGATTTGGTGAGATGTCAAAGGAGTATTTTTCCAACGAATCAAACGAATATGAATTAGATAAATTGAAAGCGGCATTGGAAGAAAATCGGCCGAGGCTCATCAATCGGCGAGGCGTCATCTTCCCTCACACTGTCTTGGAGACCCGTCAGAAACTGTCAGAGCTTGGGTGGGAAGTTTTACCTCAGCCACTGTATTCCCCAGACTTCGTACGGTCCTACTATCAACGAGTCATTTGTAAACATGTTTTCATAATAAGTCGCATTTTTATAAAAAAAAAAAAAAACAGCGAGAACCTAGTTCCGCACCTAACATTATTTTCGTCCTTCTCATCTTAATGGCAAAACTTCATGATTTTTATTTAAAAAATAGTCAAATCTATCATAAAAACACAATTTCTTTTTTTTATTTCTTGATTTACGAAAATGTAGGGATTCTTGTGTTCTGCCTTTCCAACGTGATAATGTTTTTTTTTTTTTGTATATACGAGAGTGATATAAAAATAACCGTAATTTTCAATTTTTTTCAAAAATTATTTATTTATTCATCAATAACCGCGTCCGAGTCCGGTGAACACGGTGGTTGAGGCATGATTGCGGTTTTGTTTTTGGCCAAAAACTCACGCACAAGCATCGATGTGTGAGCTGGTGCAAAATCCATGATTGGGTTTTCCACAATTCTGCGCATAACTTCAAGGTAGTCTTCCTTATTGACTGTAGGATCTTGTGCAAGAATTCATGATGCATCACGCCATTGCTATCGAAGAAAACAGCGAACAAAAACTTCTTCACATTTGACCGAACTTGACGTGCTTTCTGGACGCTTCCATTGGGATGATTGGGCTTTGGTTTCAATGCCATAGCCATACACCCACGATTCGTCACCAGTTATGACCTTTTTGAGCAAATCTGTATCGTCGTTGACGACGTTCAACAGCTCCTGAGCGATGTCCATGCGATGTTGTTTTTGCTCAAAATTTAGCAATTTTGGAACAATCTTCGCTGCCGCACGTTTCATGCCTAAAACATCCGTTAAAAATTGCTTGGCATGAGCCGAACGATATGCCAACATCATCAGCAACCTCTCTAATAGTGATTCGACGATTATCCAAAATCATTTTCTTCACTGTTTCAATGTTTTCATCGGTTGTTGACGTGCTCGGGCGACCAGGACGATCATCGTCATTGATATTTTCTCGGCCTTCCTTAAACCGGTTATACCACAATTGAACTTGTATTCTGCTCATAGTAGACTCGCCACAGTCAACATTTCAAATGTCCTGGCACATTCAATTTCATTTGTTACACAAAACTTAATACAGTTTCTTTGATCTATTTTTTCGAATAGTAAAAAATCGAAGAGCACACCAAAACACGACTAACCTTTTTATCTGTCAAAAAAAAACTGACAGTCCAAAATGGCTGATATTGGCAACATATATAACAGACATGTATACCAACATTATAGAAAAAACAATGCATATGTAACTTACGAAATGTGAATGCTTATTTTTTGATCACACCTCGTATATATAAATATAATACGTAAAAAAATCTATTTTGCGGCATAGAACTTTTCTCCCAATTTTTTTTTTTTTGTTTTTAAAATTGTTGCAAGAACCAATTTCCTAAATTTTCATATGGTGTCGGAATATCTTCTATAAAATAAAATATGACGAAAGAGAATCCTTTTCAATTCTGCGTGCGGTTCCCGCAACATGTTGCAACATTTCACAAATCCGAGCCTGTTAAAGCAGAATTGCAGTGTAAATTCCTCAATAGGCCGATTTAAGAAACGTCCTATTTTATTTGTGACCTAATCTCCTGATCTTACTGCAATTGATTTTTTGTATAAGAATATTGCAAATAGGAAGCCTACAAAACCAGAACAAAAACGCTTTCGAGAGATAAATGTGGCACATTCAGCTGAGGGCCTCTGATATTAATGAATGTCGTTGCGTGGTTTTGTCGCCGAACGTGGAGGTTGTTTCAGTTTGTCTATTTTCGAAAGCCTTTAAAAATATCTAGTAAAAATTCATTATTTTAAGGAAGTATTATTTGAGTTTCTTGAAGCTGTAAAAATCATTCATTATAGTTTTGTAATCATTGGGTACCAAAAAGATATACAATTACATACTTTTGTAAATACTTGACAAAAAATGCTTTTCTCTTACGTATATCTGTACTTGGAATTTTTATGAGTTATTTAAATTGCGTTCGCAATGATAGCGATGATTTCGTCAGTAGTCCGCAATGCAAGCAACAAGTTTGTTCGAATAAAGAAATGATTTACTGGTTGTTTGTATTTTCCCAAATGCATAAATGCAGGATTATTAAATCTCTTCTTTAGCCCTTAGCTCGGAAGCAATACCTCTTAATATTCATTCACACATCATTAGTTTTATTCGTTAGTTGAATTCAGTCATTAATCCAAAATTATAGCTGTCACCATTTACGCATTGTCTCAAAAGACTCCATGTTTGTTGGAAAACTTTGTTTTGTCCTTGTTTATCACCAGACCAATTTTTGCCGTTATTTTTCAATGTTCGAGAAAGTTGTGGTAACATCTCATAGTTTTCTGTCAAAGACGTCCATATCATCAGCTTATGCAAGTGCCCTCGTTTATCAAAAGACCAATTTTTGCCATCTCTTTTTCATTGTTTGAGAGGGCTGCGGTAACATCTCACAGGTTTCTGTCGATGATCTCCATATAATCAGTTTACGCAAGCGGCATATGGATTTTACTAAAGGTGGCACCAGACGTATTAAACGCAGATTTGGCTTTATACCACTTTCGCAAACGTGATAAACACTATTCCGCATGCCATTTTAGCGCGGATCTCTATTTTTTAGTTTATTTCTTTAAACGAAAGTAAAACTAAGTGCATGTGGTTGCGTTTTTTTTTTTTGCAGTAAACCAACGATTTCACCGTTTACATTCGAAATGTATAAAATACTTGGGATTGAAATGCTGTACGGATAATAAATTGCAGTTTTTGATACGAATTATTTCAATTTTCATTGGTAATTCTTAGTTTGAAAATTAAATTCGAAAAAGTTCTGATTTCTGTTGTTTTCTTTCGAACAAAAATGTAGTCGAAGTTGCAGTAGGTTCTATTTTTGCACAAAAATTGGATGGGTAACAACGAATTTGTAGCTACCCTTGTGAACGCCGTCTTAGCCATTCAAGTGGGAGAGGTAGAGGGCGCAATCGAAAGAATATAAAATAATTTATTCTGGCAATCAGTCACAAACTTACACAATTTTTCGCGTCAGTATTTTCTTCACCGTATGAAATATATATAAAAAATATGTTCAGAAGTACATGTTTTGGTTTAGAATAAAAAGAATAGAATTCTTCTGTGATTTTCCTTGAAACCATATAAATTTGTCATGTCAAGCTTATTACCAGCACTGTTTAAGAGAAAAAAAAAAACGTTAAAATGTGGCTATTGCCTAAGTAAACAATTGAGCTAATTTTTACAGAAATTATAATTTTATATTACTGTCATGAACAAACACGCACACACAAGCACATTTACCCACTCAAGCATAATCATAAAATACTACTGTACGCATATTTAAGCAGCCTGACAGCGCTATTCACAGCTAAAATGCCGAATCATGTGAGGTCACACAATATAAACTTGCACCAACATCATAATCTCCCCTTTCCCAGCCACCACATGTGACAACGAACACAACGTAAGCTTCATTTAAATGCCACGTAACCGACGTATCATCTCATGCCACAGGAGTGCAAACATTTGAACTAAACCAACACACGAGGACTACTATGAATATGAACGCACACATAGACTTTTTGCACTCCTACTCTGACAATTAGAACGAGTGCATCAACTCGCACTCGAGTCGCAAGTATCCAATTTGAGTTTCTTTCATTACCACAACCAATGCACACACACATGAATACACATATATATGTTTATATTTGTCTATATATGCATGAGTTTGTGTGTGCTTGGATTGTTGGTGTTTGCATAGGGACCAACATTTTAGTACGAGTATTAGTTACACCCCTAAATACACATTAGGTTCGGTTAGTTTGTGTGTATGAGGCATGAAACAGAAGGTCCTTGAGAATCTTAAAGTTCTAGTAGTATTAGTCGCAAACTGAAATGAAATTCTCCAAAAACCCTTGAAAGTAAAACACGAGTGAATAAAAGAAAAGAAAAAGTGTTACACATTGGATGTTGTGGGGGGAAGATGGAGTCATGCTAGTGATTTGCACACAGATTTCGAATAAAATTTAAGAAGTTGTTATAAAATATAGAATATCAAACGGACTATCTTTTGGAAAGTTAAATATTGATGACAGTATACTTGCATAGCTACTTACGGATGATGGCCACAAAATATTGATTAAAGATTTCATAGGTCAAAAACGAAAAGAAAGTTCCGTGTCTTTTATCAAAAGTTCCACTACTTTTCCGGCTAGATCAGAACATCTACATAGAGGATTAGATGATATTTTCTTGTACTTCTCATATAAATACGTATGTCCATGAGAGTCTAAAATCTGAACATGATAATATAAAGTCCTTCAGTATCAACCTATTTGATTGAAATTCGGTATTTGATATAGAATAACTTCTGGTACATCCATTTAAGAGTTATAACACGGACCACGAAAATCTATGACAACTAATCGTCTATTGGACCAACCAAATTAATTAGCATTCATTATATTTTGTCCGCCACCTATGATCCTATAATGTACACAAATCTTGATTCAAATGTAGGTACATTTATAAGAAGTAAATACTTATTTACTTAGATGACGACTCGAGCAGGCATTCTTATCTACTATACACCGCACAAGGAAATAATCCTAAGAGCTCGTGTAATTTTGGTCCTTATTTAATTCATCATTGTAAGTTTTGACAACATTTCTAGAACTTGATCCTTCCAACGGAGTTTTGGTCGCCGTTTTTGTCCCGCTCATCGAGTTTGTTATCGAGGGTTTTTTGAAATGGAATATTTGGGTTCATCGCACCTATTCCATGCAATCGCAGTGTTTTGATGAACACGAGCAAGTCTTCGTCAGCATACAGCTCATAGTTCATACGACACTCTCCGTTAACGTTGGTGGATTCACATGTATTTTCCGTAGACTTCCAGAACAGATTTGTCCGCTTGTTTCCTAATCGTTCATTCTGCACAAAACAACAAGACAGGATGGAGTGTGTGGTGCAGTTAGAGGAGGGAGGATTTGCCATTAAATCTCTTCCTTAGCCTTCCTTCCTTACCTTCCTCTTAATATTCATTCACACATCATTAGTTTTATACAGTCATTACTCCAATATTATAGTTGTCACCATTTACGCATTGTCTCAAAAGACTGCATGTTTGTCGGAAAACTTTGTTTTGTCCTCGTTTATCAACAGACCAATTATCGCCATCTCTTGTTCATTGTTTGAGAAGGCCGCGGTAACATCTCACAGTTTTCTGTCGATGATCTCCATATAATCAGTTTACGCAAGTGGCATATGGCTTCTACTAAAGATGGCACCAGACGTATTAAACGCAATTTTCCTCATAATCATCTGGACTAATATGTTGAAGAAGTTGCTTGATAGGCTGTTGCCTTCATTAAGATTTTTGCGTATCTTTACTGAAGACTTCATGTCAGTCCATGTCATTCTACAAAAGACATTAAGCTTCGCAGGAATATCAAACTCGGTCCCGACTTCAAACAATTCTTGCTGTATCAAATTGTCGGAGCAAGTTGTTGCAGCCGACAATGTGCATTTCTTCGATCTTCTACTGAATTTGCTACAATGCGAATGCCAGATTTGCCGTATTTTTATCAGGTCTAAATCCGCTGTAATGAGGTTCGATTAAGAGAACCTTACAAGCGATTGATGAAAGACTGATATCTCAATAGTTATTAAATATACTTGAACTGCCTTTTTGAACACAGGACAGATTACACTCAGATTTCAATCATCGACCATGCTTTATGATTACCTGTTGACAACCACCGGTTTTAAAAAGCTTTGCCAGCAAGCCAAAATAAACAAAAATCAGTTTGTACGAGTATATACTGGACGTTAATACTTATATTTATAAATTATATTGAAGCTAAAATGAGTTAGGATTTTGTACTCTTGAAAATGTATGACCGGACATGGCGACCGTACGCGCGACCATCGTTTGCATGATAACGGGTTTAAACCTGCATGCCACCTCCTATCACTTTTTGGCTCAGAATGGCTCAGACGATATTCGTTTGGATCGTTATCCGCACTTCGTTAATCTTCGATGTCCCAAAGTGGCACTATTACCGATCGTGTTGCACTGAAGATCGATTGGTTAGTGGGGTGCGCCATGTCACGCAGCCTCCTTGAAGCAAAGATTCAAATTCTTATCACCAGTTTTATTGCTCATAGTTGATTATCAAGGATCCTCTTACTGTTGCGCTATTTTGAAAAATGCTATTTACAGCACTATTTTGAAAGGAAAAATATGGCAATCATGCTACTACTCTAAAATCCACATCAAATTCTCATTGTCTGCAGATGCATTGGCATGTCGACAATCACGTGCTGATTTTCCGATCTCAAGAAGCAGCAATTTTGTTTGCAATCACAGCCGCCAAAATAAAGATGCGCCTCTTCAAAACAGATGATTGCTCGGTCAAATTTGACGACAAATTTGATCTGCTGTAAGTTTCACGCTAAGAAGCGATAACGAAGTGGACGGTTTTTTTTGTCTTTAATTACTGAGCCTATGTTAGCAACCAACCTCAAAGTTTTGTGCAAGTTTTGTGTTCTTCTTGAGGTAGCGCATGAAATGAGTTGTTTAAATCGATGTTGAATGGATGCTGCTTGAATGAATAGCACCTTGACGACCCCAGCAGTCACATCCTCCTCTGTACGCATCGAATGATGACAGGAATCATGGGTGTTATTCATTAGCAAGTCAGTTTCACAAACTTTTTGTACCAACTTGCCTACATTACGATCGGTGGCTGCGTTTTTTCTGTCAAAACTTATAGTCAAAAAACGCACAATTGTTGCAATACTTAAAAAAAAAAATGCTTGTATCTGGACTACTCTTTATAAGTCTTCCTAATCTCGCAAAAGTAAATGTTGATCAAGGCTTGTCCGTCCTGCCGCCACTTAAGGTGTCTGTTGGGCAATATAGAGGTCGCGCTACTTAAGTTTGAAGACCGAACTATAGCACAGTAATATCTCATAATTATGTGGTAGATAAGTTCGAAGTTGTGAAAAATTGCCAAATAGGTATATATTTGACACCACAAGAGCTAGAGGAGGATTTTTAAAAATTTCGTTAACTATTTGGCCATGTATTCGTTAACTTATTAAGCAAAAATGCATGAAATATTTAGACATTGGCGCAACCTTCCCAGTTCACAGAGTTTTTTTTTTAAGGGACCTCAATTATTGCAGGCGCGGTTCCTGAAAAATATTACAAAAAAATACATATTTTCATTGGAATACATGCTAAGGTGATGTAGCAGAAGATACTGCTTTTGATACGGCCACTTAATTGTCGCAACTGAAGTTAATTAGCGCAGTAGAAAAATGATCCTGTTTATATTACATATATAATACTTTTACTATTTATTTGTTAATAAGCAGCTATGTGTGGTGTTAATAAATGGAAACAGTTACAAGTTCTGTTGGCACATTTGATATTATATCGTAAAACGAATTCCACAAGGCAACATATATTTGAATTTAGAAACATGCGTTGGTGTTATCTGTTGAAAAATATTTAAAAAATAGTTTTTACTAGGCTTGTTGATTTCTTGACAACTCGAACTGTTTGTTGCACATCTATGAGGGCGGTAACAAGAGTAGCTGACCTGACGCATGGACGGTGCCAGTAGTTTAAAAAAAAAAATATGTTAGTGAAAAATGGCAGCCTTTTATACAATAAATGTTTAAAATTTCAAGGCGCTACGTTGTTTAGTATTTTTATTTGAGCCACAAAAAATAAACGATACCAGTGAATTTGTAAACATGGAAAAATTTGTTCACCTTTATGTAATTAATATTTCCGTTCGAAAGATCTCAGTCCAAAGCCAACCTAGATTCTACTGCTCCTCCGTTTACGACTGTAATATTTTGGATAGCAGAGTTTAAACGAGGCCGTACAAGCTGCCAAGACGAACACGGTACTTGCCGACCAATTGAGGTGTCCACGCCAGCTAGGCATAGTTAAGAAAATCCACAAAATGGTATTGCATGGTCGTCGACTGAAGGTGTGTAAGCTAGCTGAAATGATAGGCATTTCAAAAAGTGCTATACTTCGTAAATTGACCAAAGATTTGAAGATGAGAAAGCTGTGTGCCAGATGGGTGCCGCGCTTATTTTTAATAGAGCAAAAATAGCGTCGTGAAGATATTTCAGTAGAGTGTTTGGCGATGTTTCACCACAATAAAGCCAAATTTTTGCATCCATTTATAACCATGGATGAGGCATGGGTCAACCACTTCACGTCTGAGGCAAATGAACAGCTAAAACATCGGACTGGAATGGGAGGGTAGTGTCTGAAAAAGGCAAAGACGGTTCCATCTGCAGGCGAGGTCATGGCGCCTGTTTTTTAGGATGTGCATGGAATTATTTTTATTGATTATCTTCAGAAAGGAATAAAATAAAGGAAAAAAGGTGATGAAATTACGAAAAAAGGCCGCATTTGGCGAAAAAGAGAGTATTATTTCATCAACACAATGCTCCAGTTCACACATCCACTATCGCAGTGACCAAAATTAAAGTTCGAATTTTTTCGTCACACATCTTATCTGCCAGATTTAACTCGCTCGGATTATTTTCTATTTCCAAACTTGAAAAAATGGCTCGGAGGGAAAATATTTGCCAACAATGGACAATGAAACGGTTGATGGCTGTTTTAAGGAGTTTGACAATTTTTACTATGAATAGGGCACAGAAGTTGTTGAATAGTGCTGGGCTACAAGAAGATTATGTTGAAGAATATACAAAAATTTTTCCAACTTTTTTGTGTCTTCTTCGTTAGATAGGTTAGGTTTGGGCCCGCCCTCGTAAGTGAGCTCTGCTCAAAGAATGACAGATGGTTGTGCCGGGGCTTAATTCCTCTATCACCTTTACCACTGTCTCGTGCACTAAACTTCCAAAAATTTAGCTTAGCTTAAATTTTCTTAAAGATGTTCCATGATACGATATTACGGTCCGCTGGATTTTTAAATTCAATTATGACGCCTTTTCTCAGACGCCTTCTTGTGCTGCTCTTATGTTAACGAGAGATTTACAACAATATTAGACAGTTACAGCAATCACTTTCATAACATCCACTTTGCAAAAGGGGGATGAAACTTTCCTGCTTTTGAAAAACCATTCACTCTGTTGCTCATAGAGCACAAATACACATTTATGAAGGCTAATAAAGGTAAACAGTGCATAAATTTATACAATGCAATTATAATCATTTTTTTTTCGTAAATCTAACGATACATAAAATAACAAGGATACTACAGAAACTCATGTATATACAACTATACGTATATGTGTGTAAGATTCAGTGGTGTGGGAATGTTTGTTGCGACAGTCAAGCGTGGCAAACAAAAACCATGAAAACTGAGGGTTAGAGCAATAATCTCGAATGTGCAACTAAATAAAATTAGCATCTTTAGTGGCTTAACCGCTCATTCCAGACGGTCATTATGTAAACATAAACCTCATCGGTGTATGTGTGTGTGTGTGTGTTGTTTATTCGCACACGCCATCCACCTGATAAAACGGAAATCCTATGGATTGCTAAGGAGTGTCTAATGAAATACGGATGCCGGGAGTTTCCTCATCGGGGATGATACATAAGTTATTTAAATGTATTCTCTAAAGGAAATAGTCATGAAATGAAGGTTTAATCTTCTGTTGTAAATAGAAGATTTTGGTGAAATCTCCTTTTTTTTTGTGTAGATAAGTATTAAAAGACTGCTCTTTTCTATCCAAATGATGCATGATCGGGAAGGGCGTCAGATGTGTTTACTCTAGAAATGATTGAAAAAATCTAATTTATAGTGAACCTCGTCATGAATTAGCATGAAAGGGCGACGTCACACTTACAAATAGGTCGATTTAGAAAAATAAATAGTTCCTCCCCTCCATATACATATATATATATAAAAGATATAGTTATGCTTTTTGTATTGTCCCTTAATACAGAATGTTTTTTAGTGATTGATCACGTTCATTTTAGCTCCCCATTTAATTTTGCAACAACGCAATAAGGCGTTGGCCGAGGCTATATATAAGTCAGTTCATCCGAGACTGAAATTTCTGTGCTTATTCATGACAAAAGTACTCTGCAACCTAGAAATGTGAAACCATTCCTTGTTATTCATTTGCACAGAATGATTTTCCTTTTTTAATATTTTCTTTAATCATTTACATTTTTGATAGTAGAATTGATGTCAGAAAACGTTGTTTTAAATGTTTGACGAGACTACTACTAGAGACTGGTGTGATCGAATTTTTGTGGACCAACTCAGCAGAAAAAGTAGTGGAGTTAATGAAGATTTTCTCGTTTAGTATGTAGAATTTTGGAAGGAGATTCAGTCCTTCAAACCAAAGAATCATGCCAACTAGTAGTAGGCATTGGTGATTCCAATCGTTTTTGGTTTTTGAGCCGCCGCCGTTAATGTTGGCTATGTTTATGAAAGCGACATTCGCCATTCAAATTATAGTCTATTAATGATAATTCTGAATTCTGAATAAAACACACATGAAGCTATAATTTTGATAAAACTCTTATTTTATTGTAATGTTTGGACTTTTTAATTATGTACAAAAATTTAAGTCATTTAAGTGATCCTCTTTGGAATGGTTGCAGCGGTGTATCCTTTTGAGGTAGTTTTCGAAAAAATATGACCCAATGACGTCTCCAGAAAATAATGAGTACCAAATAGTTAACAAACAGTGTACCCTTTTGAGGTAGTTTTCGAAAAAATACGGCCCAATAACGCCTTCAGACCATAACGAGTACCAAAAAGTTACTTTTTCCGGCAATGGCTTTTTCGCAATCACTTCTGAGTTCTCCGACCCCCATATGTGACAATTTTACTTGTCTATAAGCTTCATTGCGGAAGACAATTTTGTTCTGTTGGAAGCCCACGTTTGTATAGTTAGTTATAGTATAGTTAGTTTTAACTATTTTTGCGTGATAGATAGTTTACTATATTCGTAAATGGCAAATCTTTTACCAAATAAACAACACTTTAGATGACAGGTATTTAACAGCTGACAGCTTTGCCAGATCGCCGGTCTTAAAATCGCTAAACGGATAAACCTCTATACTCGTATATCTTACTAACTCTTGTGCAAACACCCGTCTCTAAAGTGAGGTAACTTCTAAACTGTTGAACCATCGGCAAAAAAACTGTTTTTGTAATCACCATAAGAAATTCTACGCATTAAAAAGAAATCAAGCATTTTAGTAGTAAATTTGTCTCAAGTAGGCTTACATTTGCTTTACTACACTAGAATTGGCACTATTGAACAATTCTAACAGAAAAGTTACAGTGTTTAACTATTTTCTAGAGAATATTTCCGTTTTGAAAACTTCATAAGAACCATGGATAGGATAGATTTAGCGGTTTCAAAACTGCCGCTCTGGCAAGGCTGTCGGATGTTAAATACCTGTCATTTGAAGTGTTATTTATTTAATGGAAGGTTTGCCATCTACGACTATGGATCGCTTAACAACCGAAGAACGCGTAAAAATAGTTAAAACTTACTACAAAAGTGGGGATTCAAACGAAATGTTTTACTTCAAATGAAATTTTTGAATGCAACAAAAAGTCCGAAAAGTGTTTCTAAATTTTACAACATATCGTTCCTATGGGGCTTACCAAAATTGTATCTTTAACCGAAAATCAGCCATTGCCGCATCTATGATAGTTGAAAATGTTATTACCGCTGCTTTTAAAAGACGCGAAACCATTCGACACCGCCGCTCATAAATTGAGGCCGTCTGTCTCATATTCCTCTGGCTGTCTGATTGGAATATACGTACTTGTTTTGAATCCATATAGTTCTCAGGCAATTCTCTATTTTAGGCAAACCAATAAACCAAATAAGTACTGCAACATAAGATTTTCCATCTTTGGGTAGTACAAAATAAATAGCAGTAACACATAGAGGGTGGGCATTCGGTATGGGCAAATAATAATTACAATTGCAAATATTATTCACCCTTGAAAAAGTAACAAAATTATGAACAATATTTATATTTATATTCATATCCTTACGGTGGAACAAAAAGGTCAGACGGACATAATGTGATTTTGTTTTTTTTTGTCTCGGCCATGAGGAACATATTAAGGTTGTTTTTGGCAGTCGTGCATGCAAGGAAGCGACAAGGGTTACAGCACATGCTCTCATGTTCACACATACATATATGGGTGGTAGTCCTGTAGTACACGTACATGTATATGCGTTTTGATACTTTTTGTAGATAAAACAACAAAATGTGGTAGGAGAATTCAATTCATATGTAGAAAAGTACAAAACAAACCGAATGGACAAAAGATAAACAACAAGTTAGAACATGAAGGATAATATGTAACGGGTCGAAGTTGGTCTTATTGCTACCTACACAATTATTCAATTATTATTTTAGGCTCAGTGGGAAATATGCCGCAGATAACAAGGTTGGACTTTCGTCTAGACCAAGTTTTCTAATATTGGAGATGGCAGTCAGTTGAAAGAGGAGTCTTAATCTGCAGAGAAGTGATATTGGTGTGCTGAAAATAATGTATAAAATATATTGAAATATAATTAATTAATCGGTTAATATTAATGCGACTATGAGCTTTGTTTTTCAATTCAAAGCTTCAAAATGTGAAGATATAAAGGGTGTCCCAACAAGAACGCAAGTTTTAAATTTTAAATAAAACACAGATATTTAAAAAAAAATCGTGAAACTTTATTATATCGTAAAGTAGACAGAATGAGGTTATGTATGGAACAACACATCGGGCAGATGGCCGCTGCGGCTTTGCTGGCACTCACGCGATCTTCAAATTAAATTTTCAATGACCGTTTTGCATAAATGCTGCGGTCTTTTATTAATGCAGTGTCCGATTTTCTCTTTTAAGACTTGAGTCGTCGTCGGCTTATTCGCGTAAACCATTGACTTCAAAAAACCCCAAAGAAAAAAGTCTAATGGTGTTAAATCGCACGATCTAGGCGGCCAATTCTGGTCTCCAAAATGCGAAATAACACGTCCGAGAAATGACTAATGCAGCAATTGAATTGTGTCTCTGTCTGTATAATATGTGGCGCCGTCTTGTTGAAACCACATGCCCTCCACATTCATTTCTTCAATTCTAGGCACGAAAAACCTGGTTATCATTTCACGATACCGAACACCATTGACTGTTTGCGCTTGACATGGCTTATTTTCATAAAAAAAGGTCCCTGATTCCTACAGCCTAAAATCCACACCACACAGTGACACGTTGAGGATACATTTGCTACTCGTGAATCACTCGAGGACTTTCCTCACCCCAAATGCGACAATTCTGCCTATTGACGAAGTCATCAAGATGGAAATGGGCCTCGCCACTGAAGATGATTTTATCGGCAAAATCAGCATTTTCATGTTGTCTCTCCAATACCCAATTAACGAACTCCCTTCGCTGTCCATGGTCAGCTGCCTCAGTTCGTGAGCCAATTGAACTTTGTATGCATGAAGATGCAAATCTTTCGTCAAAATTCGCTCCCTAGTGGATTTGGAGACACCAATTTGCTGAGCTCGGTTTCGAATTGAGGTGGATGGAGTTTGAGCGACATCATCACGTACAGCTGCCACATTTTCGGTCGATCAACCTGGTCGAAGGCGCGTTGTTGTTTTTACATCACTAACAGACCCAGTTTTGGCAAATTTATCCCTGAATCTCTTTACAGTTGACTCTTTTGGAGTCTTTGTGACCCCAAGTTCATCGCAATTTGCGAACTGTAGCCGTAAAACTTTCATAATTTAGGTAAAACAATTTCACAATGAGAATGCGCTGTTCATTCGTGTAGCGCCTCATTTTTACTAACCTCATACCTTCTACTAGTAAACAATAACAATTGTTCAAATGACAAACAATGACACTTCGAATGGCGCCAAATTTAAATCTTGCGTTCTTGTTGGGACACCCTTTATATTTGTAATTTTTTTTTTTGTATTTATTAATTCATGTACAAATATATATCAAATTAAAAATGGCCTCAGCGCCCTTAATGCATGTTAGAGGCAAGTTGGCAAAAAACATGTACAAAGTAATTACAAATTTAAATATTATTAAAAGTATAATTATGTATGAAAGAAAAAAAAACATGTAGTGTATATAAAATTATATCAAAACATACATGTTTTGAATTCGTAAAATACTCTTTAGGATTATTCCGGAATTACATCAGAAGCGTTTCAAGATGCTGTAAAAGGAAACTTTTTATTTCTCTTTTAAAGTGTGATATTCTATTTATTCTTTTCATGTTTACATGCAAATTGTTGTACTCTAAACTAGTCATGTATTCAATGCGTTGCTTAGTAGTTTCTAATCTGCATCTAGGTGTTCTTAGATTTTGTTGATGTCTTGTATACATAAACGATTACTTCGGGAAAAACTAATGGTACGATAGCCAAAATTGTTCCAACTCTTAAAAACATGCAAGAGTAATTGATGTTCATAAAGTCCATAAATAGGCAATATGGATTTACAAACATTAACATCCAAAGATATACCTATAGTTGAATGAAAATTTGGTAAATTGTAAATTATTTTTAGTGCTTTATTCTGCATAGTTTGTAATGATTTCATAACATTTGTCCTTTTGTAACCATATATTAAGGCCATATAATTTAAGTTACTTTGAATAAGGGCTTGTTGAATTAATATTTTAGTTTCCGCATTCAATTTGGATTT
The DNA here is from genome assembly GCA_019455685.1 of Philornis downsi. Taxonomy (NCBI): domain Eukaryota; kingdom Metazoa; phylum Arthropoda; class Insecta; order Diptera; family Muscidae; genus Philornis; species Philornis downsi. The sequence goes on from JAHXMU010000080.1 coordinate 109,782, forward strand.
CATTTAGTATAATATACCAATAGCCGGTGCTATTTTTGATTTAATTTCAGTTATAAGTATGGGAATGCCAAGAGAGATTACTTTGCAAAGTAATCCCTAAGTATTTAACTTCATGGGTTTCATTAATTATATTACCATCAACTAAAACACTAAAATGATTATTTAATACATACATTGGCATGTGGTCTAAACCGTATTAATTTAGTTTTATTTGGATTCAGAACAATTTTATTCAATCTAGCATATTCAACTCTTATGGCAACATCTCGTTCCATGTTAATTTTCAAAGTCAAATCGTAAATATAAGGATAAAATAAGCAAACGTCATCTGCAAACATATACATTTTACCAACAATGTTCAAATTACAAATATCATTCAAAAAAATTGAAAATAATAACGGCCCTAGACAGCTACCTTGTGGTACTCCACATTCAACATTTACCATTTAACTTTTACAACGGTTTACTTCCACAAATTGTTTCCTATTTTGAAAGTAATCTTTAAGCATTTCCAGCTCTTACCCTACCACTCCATAGAATTCTAATTTCTGCTGCATTATTTCATGATCAACTAATTCAAAAGCCTTCGTAAAATCAAAAAATACACCTATAAATAGAATAAATAGAAATTTTGTAGGAAAAAATTAGTTATTCATATTGGCCAAATCCTGCCAATCTTTCCGATACTAAGGTTCTGATGCTAAGCTTTCATATTTACATGGTCCTGCTTTATAAAACTTATCTACATATTGACATACCTAATTTAGTTATATTGGTTTGTCGACCGATGTTTCTAATGTTTAATTGTGGATCTTTACAATTGGATGGACAATTCACGTTCATCAATTCATTCGAATAACTGAATTCATTAAATGTTATGAATGTTATACATCATTCTAATAATGACAATAACAATGACAATGACGTAATTTTCTAATGGATATGTTGCAGTCAATGCATCAAACCGTTTTCTCCAATATATTGCTACAAATATCTGCTGTCATTGATAATTTTGTCGTTATAAGCTTATATGTGAATTTCTAAAATTCTAAAAATTACCACTCAAGTATGACAACTATTATAAATATTACTTATCTTGTGAAAATTATGAAAATCGTTCATCTGCCTATCTTTTTATATACCTGCTGTCAGATATACAGCACATACTAAATAAATTTTTATATTTATAAACTCTGCCATCTAATCAATAATTTTACATCAGAGATAATCATAATCATGACACATGCGAGTATTTTTCGGTCATCATAAAAATTTATTTGTCGATGTAAGTATGTCAATTTAAGGCGCGTCTGAGGTCGGAGACTGAAATTTTTCGCAAAAATATATACGGTAGATATTGATTTGACCTGATAGAAAAAAAAAAAACTTCAGAAAGAGCGCATTTTAAGAACTTTTTCTTTATTTTTGTTATTTGTTTGTCAATTAAAAGCTATATACGGTCATAATATGCTGGAGCGGATCATTTCAACTCATGCAATTTTTTAAGGAACTGTCCTAATTTAGTCGTCATTACTGAAAATGCTTAAAACGAACCACTTTTCTGAAAGAAATGATAATCATTTTCTCGTTATTTTGTGATAATTGTTCCATTTATTTATCAATTGAAATTGCTGGTGTGGTTATTGAAAATTACTGAATAGTATGAATTTTCACTGGAAAAATCGTTGAATAGAACGGGGCGTTTTTGACACACCCACCCATTATCGGATATGTCGGTATATCGTTCACGGCACTGCGACCCTCAGACATAATGTGGGGATCATATTCCCGATATTTGTTGAATTTTCTTAAAGATGAAAGAGTTTTTCTTTCCAAAATTACGCCGAAAATGAGTCCTTCCAACATTGTGGGGTGGTTGGTGCGTAAAAAACTATGGTGTATAAAATTTTAGAAAATTTGTATAGACATTTCAAAAATGACAAATTTTAATGTTTTATGGAATTTTGCGTGAATTTACTAATTCCAAAACAATCTTTCACAAGTGTATTTTGTCAAATCTTGCATTCTTGATAGGAGATATGTTTGCGGCGATTGGATAGGTATTTCATACCGCCAAGAATGATACACCCAGAAGGAGGCATGTAAGAATTGAGCCAAATACTTTTGACCAAATGCGTTTCATGATTTTTCAAGTCGATCGAACAATGTCCGTCTGGCTGGCGGGCTGGCACGTAGACACGATTGCTATCATATTCCTCTACGAAACTGTATAAAACTTGGCACAGACTTATATTTTGCCAGATTGCGACGTCCCATGCAAATTGACTGATTGTCCAAAATTCAATTTTTCCTATTAATCCTAATTTATAACTTGCAGCGATTCGGCAAAATCCGAAAAAATATATCAGTTAACTATGTCAAATCTGACATCTTCCATCTGAATGCACTAATAATGTCTATCAAATTTGGTACACGCTAAGTATTTGCTGAGGTGTTGTCTGAGACTGAAAATAGACCGCATTGTAACATCCACTAGGTCCATTACGAATTGACCAATTTTCTGAAATTTCATTTTGTTTTTTAAGCTCGAAACAAAATGTTATTTGAATTTCTTATTGTACCATAATCGGTGCACCACCCTGTAAGCAAAACCAAGTATACATTTGAGGGTTAAACAGGGCATTGGTATGGCGTGTCTTTAATCTAATTCTTCTGGAGCCAACAAATGTCCGATTTAACCCACAAATGTATACTTGGTTTTGTATACATGGTGGCGCACCGGTTGTGGTACAATAAGATATTCAAATAACTTTTTTTTTTGTGTATAGAAAATTCAATTTTAATTCATATAACCGATTGGGTTTGAATATAGTAGACCGTAGATAACTTAGTAGAAAATTATTGGTCGGAATCGCCTTAATCGTTTTTTTAATAGACTACTTCAATCCAGTCACATTCATTGCTTTCGTTCTGCATGCCTCTTGCTTAACAATACCCCATAAAAAAAATCTTGTACAGCCAGGTCAGGTGAGATTGGGTGCCAGCGAAAAGTGGAGTTTCTGAATATTAATTTGTTTGAGAATTTTCGTTAGAGCTCCGCCGTAGCCGGTCTGGCTATATGTGCAGTTTCTCCATGTTGCTGGAACCAAGTGCTGTTTAAACGAATGCGTCTTCAGCGCAGTTCTGGGTAAAAAAACTACTTCAACATCTTTAAAAACGGTCCCCATTGACAGTTACTGTTGCACGATTCGTGCACTACCCTGTATTTCAGGCAGTTGAATTAAATTCCATCAAATGTGTCACAAGTTATGCATTTGATAAACGTTGTTCTGAGAATAAAAATAGACTGCAGGACTACGCGCTTTAAAGTACATGCCATACAAATTGAAATTGAAATTGAATTTTAATATTCTCAATCTTAAGGTGCAGATTTGCGGTAACTAAAATTTTTGGCATTTAATGTAATGCCATTTAAAATATAATAGGATTTGCCCGTCGCTTCTGATACCTCCCATACAAATTGCCTAATTTAACCCAAATACTCCGAAATACATATTTTTCATTCAACTGTTCCAAATGCTGTATTGGGCATTCAAAGCATTTGTTGATAAGAACTAATGATTTATCACGACCCTTCTGGAATTCCACAAACTTTTGCGTCAATGCAAAAGGATGTTGGATGGAAGTATGTTTAAATAGCTCACATGACTAAAATTTCTATACTAGTTTTCGTATCAAATGACCTTTTATATACTCCAATCCCTATGGGTGAAAGTACCAACTCTGGCAACTTTCTATGAGTGGGAGTATACAAATTTAATCACCTTCAGTAAAACTAATTTTCTTAACAATGTTGCAATAATATTCATTAAATATCAATTATTCGTTTGTTTATTTTTAATTTATTTGCTATTTGTTGCAGGAAAACCAAATGTTCCAACTGCGTTGAATAATTTGCAGGTGAGTAGTTGAGCTTTTACTACAATATATTGAAATTTACTGTACTGGCATACATATTCAACACTGAAAAAAACTTCTAAACTAAAAGGGGTTAAAAAAAAGACGTTTTACTGATATCCATCACATTTTCAAATAAATCTTAAATGGATTCATATGTTTCGAAATTTCCCAGCTATTACCAGCTAGGAACGTAAAATATTACAAATTCTTTATTTTTTTAATGACATCGATTATGCATTTAAGTAAGACATCAAAAGCGATTGATAAGCTGATCTTAAAAAATCATTTCTGGACTTTTTACCCTGGGATTCCATAAAAGGTATCAGGTACGATTTGTAAAGTTTTAGCTTGGGCTACAAGCTAAACTTGCTTGTATCAAAGAAAGTCATTCTTACATAAAATCTACTCATTAAGTGCCGAATGCGTTAAATTGGAGGTTCATTGAACGGGTAATAATCTGCAAATGTAGGGTGTAGTAGAAAGCAACCCATAATTTTTGCATTCCTTTAAAATTTTTGCATGACATTGAAGACTTTATTTAGCATAATTTGGAATGATTCGAGTTAGATCAAATATATTCGATAACTTGTTACCATTCTGCCTCGATCATAGAAACACTCATCACTGTTGTTCAAAAATTGGAACAGTCGGTTTACGCAAATTTCTTTTGAGGCGAATATTTCACCAGCAAATTCATTGGCCATAGACAGCGACAGATGGTAATCACTTGGTGGCAGGTACGGATTATAACGATTATATGCATTTAGATCTGAATCAGAAGCCCCGGGAGGCTTTTGACGAATTAATGTCGATGTGCATGGCCTGGCATTGTTCTGACGGAACACAATTCCTCTTTTACTGGCTAAAGCTGGCAGCTTCTAGACGATTACTTTTTTCAGACGGTCCAACTACTGACAGTACAGATCCAGATTAAGAGTTTGGCAGTAGCCCATAGTAGATGATTAGTTGGAGACGCTTATAGTAGATGATTAGCTGCGAATTCCTCCAAATACACAGCAAACCTTTCCTGACCATCATTCGGTTGCATTCGTTTACCATGATTCAAACATGGCCTTTTTCGTTTGGCGTTGTTGCAAGTGGCCCACTTTCCATCACCAGTTAACATCCGCTTCAGAAATGGGTCGATTTTTTTTTTTTTTTGATCGCATGCGGAAATTCGAACCATTGTATTTTTTTAGCGTTAACTCTTGTGGCCCATCGAGCTGCTTTTTGTATCCAGGTTTATTCAAATGACATTTTGTATAATGTTTAGTAGCTGAGCAATTGAAACAGTGCTTGCATGACGATCTGGAGCATAAACACTATGGAGTTTTCGATTTTATTGAACATCTACAAAATATGGCTTGCATTATATTACATCGCTCAAACGATATTGAGTCAAATTGTCTATCACAAAACTATTTGAGTAATTTCTTGAGTACGAGATCTTTTCTTTCAAACGCCATCTGGCATAGCCAAGCCGCACTTATACCAAGCAATATACGAATTACTAAAGTCATCGGTTTTAAGTATTGGATATTAATATATAAAGGACCGTTGAAATATAGTTACAAAGCTGCATAGTTAGTCATCTGGATCACAGAATGCACATAAAGTTATGTGTTATTTTTAGTTTTAAGCTTATCAAGATTGTGAGTACTAATTAAGTAAGGTTATTGCAAATAAGAATTTTTCAAAACTGAATTTCTTTGCATTATCCGGTCCTAATAGATGCCAATTATGTGAACTCCTTGTTGCAAACAATTCCATAAACTTTAAATATTTCAACAAGATTCTAGCGCAGACTTACCCGTAGATATAACTGTATTCGCAATCATGAACTAAACGTCCCAAAATTCATATCGTAACTAGAAGAAGACAAAAACAATTTGTGTGTCTGAGCTCTCAGTCCGCACTTTTGAAATTAGAAAAGATAGACAAGCAAATAACAAAAGGATCTGTATGCGAGTGCTTACATGAGAATTCATTTTACAATGTCAACAATATGTTCATTTATGTCAAATGAATGAATACTAGACGAATGGCTCTCGACAGTCACCTGAAATTATGATGACGAAAACAACACATGCAGGTGTATAAACATCACAAGTTTCAGATAAAAGAAGAGGACCCCTTCACTGCTCACCCTCGCTACATCTATCTTTAGCATTTCCTGTTGTTGTCAACAAATTTTGGTAGTGAAATTGTTGTTGAGTTCGTGTGTTAACGTCCATTTGGAAATGTGTGTAGTAGTCCTCCAGCACCAACAACAAGAGCACTCAGTCATACATTTAAATGTGGTCCGTCATTTGGTTAAAACATCAATGAATGGAATGCTTTCTTTGGGTATGAGTTGAGAAACTAGTAGTAGTAGGTAGATTATACACATGGAAGTTAACATTTGTTCACACATGTCAGTATATAATCCTCTACATATGTACATGCATACATGACGATCAGTACGTAAATGTAATTATACCTATACACACACGAATGTTCTTGTTGTATTTTCATGTTTTTGTGACACTCTCTGGACTTCTTTTCAATTTGATTAATATTTTGTTGTGAGTTTATCTATTCAATTTTAACATCCTTTTGAAACAGGGATTTTGCAGATAAACCGGTCGTTCATCGCAGGGTGGAATTAATTTAAAATTGTTATTAGCAATATTATAAAGCGCTGAGGCATTTAAAATGCTTGTGTAATTGCTGAGGTGGGTCAGGCTAAATGTCTAAATGTCTGAGTCATTAAGTAATGATTACAGCACCATTTAGTCTTAAACAGACAACTTACATAGGATTTTTGCAAAGCTTATGAATTAAAGGCTTTATAATAAAATGAATATTAGGCTAGACAGAGGATTAATTTACTTAGGACATTGTCATGAAGTGACATCAGTTTCGATTTTGGCTATATTTGGAATGAATAAGTTATTTGATGGACTTAAATTTAATACACATTTATGTAGGAAAACAAACCTGGAGATAGACGCAAAGAGGGGCAGTTTCCAATAGAGAGCTGCCAACCGAAATATCGATTCTGCTGGTTCATTACAAAACAAGTGATAGTGTTGTAAATGTGCTCCTATCCTGTGTAATATGTTGATGTAACTCATTACTCCAATTATGTATGGACTGAAAAGTATGTACGTATCGCCAAGTAAAGGTACGAAAGTAGAATTTTTATAACGTTTACGTTTTATGGCCATTTCAGTATTTCGCCAGATGTTTTTCAAGGTTTTTAAACCAATTAAGCTACATCCATTCGTTTGGCTGGCTGGCTGGAAGATCCAATAAACAAGTCCATATTTTAAAATCTGCGAAGCTTTTCGAAGTAGTCTAATATTTTAGCAAACTATAGTCGTAGTCTGCAAATTCCATATTGGAATGCTTGTTCATTTCCATGGTAGAAAAATTGAAAGAATGAACTTAAGATGTTGTTCGTCATTTGTAATTTATAATACATAGGATATGCAAACCTAAATTTTTCTTTTGTGTTGTTTAACAATACTTAAAAAGATTCCCTTGCATCCCATGGGTGAGTTATGGTATAGCTTCTCCCACTGAGTGAGCTTACACGCCTTCTATTTTTAGACTCATAAACGGGGCCTACAGTTTAACAATGTCACAGTTTGGGAAGCATTTGTAAGTCGGAGAGAGTGAGTTTTATCATTAAATCGCTTGCCTTATCCAAAATAAAGTCTGTTAGCAAACAATACTCTACTCTAACTTATTAAATTGGAAAAAAAACGACTATAACTGACCAACTGTGACACGACTATGCTTCGCATGATCGTGGGGATTGAACCGCCGCATGCAGCCACCTTTCATTATTTCAGCGGCAGTCACCTCGATGTGTCCGATGAATACTTCGATATCTCATTTAAGTGATGCAAGAAAATTTGTTTTTCTGCTATCTTCCGCGTCCTCCTGTTACCTTCCACACAAATTAAAGCTTTTGCATATGTGTTCTTGGGCTGATGTCTTTTATTCGGTTACATTAAATCCGATCAAAGTTAACACACCTTAAGCGTTTCGCAATCTTCGTCTTGAGAATGAAAATAGTTTGCTTTTGTCACACCATTCGATTTTATAGAATTAAATCCTTCCTATTTCTAAACGGTAGGGTGGATTAACTTAGTTTTTTGTTCACTGTATTTAAAAATTGAAAAAAGCGAGCTTTAAGTTCATACAATGATATATGATCGAATTAATTGAAAGAAATACCTACTCAAGCAATTGCAAAACAGGTGGATAGGCGCAAATTTGGCTATGCCGAAGCTTGTATACAATATGGAATAGATTGCTCTCCTCTGTGCTGTGGACGATGTATCGGCACACCGTAATATAAGATCGCGCGTCTGAAAGGGTCTAATTCGTTTCTTCTGTATCATCTCGGACGTTTTTAAATATTCATAAATATTTTGACAGCCCCTTATAAACGTGTTTAAATTGTGTGTTGCGGCCTTCCTTGTAAGATAAAAAGATGTTAGAAAAATTCTGAAAAAAGGACTACAGAAGCGGGCTCTTTGATAATATGGGCAAGTTCTTTTTTTATTTCACCAATTTTACTGTTGGTGACAATCCCTACTGTCATGGACGATATACGGGCATAGCGCCACGTATATGAATACATTAAAAACATCAATTCTCAAATTAAATGTACTGATCTGTCACGTTTTCCGGCGAAAAATGTTTGCTAATCAAACGCATAATTATGATGATCTGTTATGAATGTATATAAATTGAGGATTGCATATTCTTCTTAGTGAATGAATAAATTGAATAACTTTAGATAGATAATACATTCAGTTTATTATTGTCCAAGTTTGTTTTTCCATTTTATCAACTTTGCGCATTTCTGGTGTTTGTGATCCATCGGCCACAGGGTTTGGGTTTACCAAAAATTCCTTCTCATGTATAAGAAGTTGTACATATTATGTTTTTGATAAATTTAGTAGAGCCACAGTGATGATGGTCCCTTAAAAAGCATACACATTGGGATGGTCTATTCCCATATCTATTAACTAGCATCGTAAATTGCTGTTAATTAACAACGAATTCAAAGCATTTCTCATTATACTCGAGGTGACTTGAAGACTTACACATTAGTTTCTTCCCGGTTTTGCTTAATTTCGAATTTATTCTATCTATTACTAAGAGTCCTTTCTGCGAAAGCGCCCCCCCGTGCCCCGTGCTTAAAGCAGATATACTAAATAGACGTAGATTTTTCTGACAATTAAAAATCGATGCTCATACATCGTCGATACTTGCGTATATTTTGCGGAGTACATTTTTCCCCAAGACTCCAAAAAATTATCATCTGCTTATGTCATAACCCAAAATTCAGCGTTTTATCGCAAGGTAGACAGCAGATCCTGTCAAATGGATGAATTCATCCAGCAGTCATCTCTTTGTTTATCGATATAAACAACTTGGTTTTGCTCTCATTTCCCAAAAATTTTTTCCGTCCCCCCATTGCTTGAGAAGGCTGCAGTAATGTCTCGTAGTTTTCAGTCAATATTGTGTATGACATCTGCGTACAGAAGTGAAGTCGTGAAGATGGTACTAGTCGCGATCAATGAATTCGAATATTGTTTGTTCTTGTAAATTCAGCAGATATTGAAATTTTTTGTTATAAAAAAAACTAATTCACATTGTTGCATATTGAGTTCTTTAGCTTTCATCCAACACATATTGTGCATTTGACGACTGTTACAGCAAGAACCATACCTGGTAAGAGAAGCAGCGCTCAGAAGGGCTCGCATAGCTTGTGAGTGCGCGGCAATTGTAATCTGTCTTTAGATCACGCAAAAACGCTATGAGGGGAAGAAATGAGAAGCAGGTCATCTTTCTAAGTAAATGGAATGATTATGAAAATAATGGAACATCGTAAATAGGGGGAAGTGCAGGAATGGAAATATACACAACTATACGAAAAGGTAAAAAAACGATGTAAATCGGGTGACAGACACCCACAGTGTACTGCAATTATGAATAGAACACTTGTGCATGTCATTAGATCCCGATGGTAGAATAAGCAAAGAAATAATGCCAATTTTTGACGGTAGTACAGATTGCCCAATGCCTAACCTACATAAGTGAGGTTTGAAAAGCTGTATCACGACATAACAAAAAAAAAAAACTTTAAGGTTGTGCTAACTGGGCTATCTCAGAGGTAATAATGAACATGCATCACTTCCTAATCATGATTTGATTCATTGAAATTATACCCCGTGATCCGAATCTCTCTGTGTGTTATGTTTTGCGATCAACATCGTTTATAATGTTCTGTCAAGCGAGATATGTGAAAAACTGGAGCTTTTCCTAACTTGATAATTGACTTAATATTCATACTGCGACAGATTCTGGCCCAGAGTAGGCCCAAGAACAACGAAAACTTTTCCGTTGTAAGTCTGTCTGCCACAGTCCGTTATGGCAGAATTTGTATGAAACCATAGCCGTTAAAATAGGCACGACAGTTAAGGTAGACATACACCATAGTAAGCTATTTCATACCAAACAAGCTTTATAGACAGGGCGATCTTTTCAACATGCTTTTGAAAAAGCTCAGGTAAATTGGACTAGTACCTCTTATTAGTGAAAATCATTATAAGGACTTAGCCGAAAATTGCGAGATGCAATGACCGTCACCTAAACGTAATCAAAGCCGACAATAGATTTGATTCGTTTTAGTTTCTAGAATCAAACAGCCTGTTTTCATAAAACGTATTTAGTCATTTCGTTCCAAAAGCAAACGAACAACTATTGGAAGAGTTTTCAATTTATATTAAGTAGGGCTACTTTGAAACTACTATTTTTTATGTAAACAAATATGGAGAAATATTAAATTTATATTGGCAACATTATTTTTTGAAAACTTTGATAGTTGCAGAAAACCTGCATGCGTTTTATAAAAACCCAGCTAAGAATGCTTTCGCTTACAGACGATTCGTTCGTCTACCTTGCTGAACATTTTGTAGAAAAAGGCTGTAAAACATTTAAATTTTTATTCTAATTCCGATAACCGAATCAAAACTATATCGAATTTTGTTTCTGCTTGATACCCTCAAAACAAAATTAGAAATAATTATGAATCTGACTTAATTTATGAAAAGATTTATTTGTATTTCATTTGCAATTTTCCAATTCAAAAAACAAACAAAATTTTTATGAACATATCTGAGAACCTGAAGCATTTTGTACCTTTCGCACTGTAGGACCTATTTCATCTGGTTTCAATAGAATAACAATTTCATTTCAGTTAAAAAAAGAACGAATGTATGAAGTGCATTGGTGTTTCGATTATGAATCAGAAAAAAATTCTAACTTATTTTAAATAATTTCACAATATCAAGACAGGAACGATACTGAACTTTTGTGAAAGTCAATGACTTGATGTTACTACAGTCTTCTCAAACGATATTAAGAGGTCAGCAAAAGTGGGACTGACCGTAAACGAGGACAAAATCATGTTGTTTCTTTCGACGAGCAAACAATCTGCTTGTTTAAAGCTCGCGTGATCGTTGACAACTACAACTTTGGCTTGGTGGTGGTCCATCACAGCTGCCAAGAGAATAAATGATGATGGTATGGGAACTCGTAGAAAAATTTTGGTATTGCATTAGCAGGCGATTCGACGATTCTTCGTGAAAACATTAACGGGACAAGACAAGGAAGGTATTCCCCCAGATCAACAAGGTTTGATCTTCGATTCGACGAACAAAACTCCAAATATACCAGACGCTAGTTCCTCCCGTCATGTCACACAACGCAAAAATCTTGTTTCAGTCAGATAAATGAGCCAATTTAGGGAGTCACCGAAAGAAAAGTGCTCCGCAGTAAAGGGTGTCTCAACAAGAACGCAAGATTTAAATGACTGATGCAGCAATTGAATTGTTTCTCTGGCTGTATGACATGCGGTGCCGTCTTGTTGAAATGTCCTCCAAATTCATTTCTTCAATTCTAGAAACGAAAAAATTGGTTATCATTTCACGATACCGAACACCATTAACTGTTTGGGCTTGACATGCCTCACTTTCATAAAAAAAGGTCCAATGATTTCTCCACGCCAAAATCGACACCACACAGTGACACGTTAAGGATGCATTTGCTTCTCGTGAATCACTCGATGATTTTCCTTACTCCAAATGCGACAATTCTGCCTATTGATGAAGCCGTCAAGATGGAAATGGGCCTCGTCACTGAAGATGATTTTATTGGCAAAATCAGTATTTTCACGTTGTCTCTCCAATACCCAATCAACGAACTCCCTTCGCTGTCCATGGTCAGCTGGCTTCAGTTCCTGAGTCAATTGAACTTTGTATGCACTATTGAACTAAGATGCAAATCTTTCGTCAAAATTCGCTGCATAGTGGATTTGGAGACAACAATTTGCTGAGCTCGATGTCGAATTGAGGTGGATGGAGTTTGAGCGACATCATCACGTACAGCTGTGACATTTTTGGTCGATCGACCTGGTCGAAGGCGCGTTGTTGTCTTTACATCACTATTAGACCCAGTTTTGGCAAATTTATCCATTAATCTCTTTACAGTTGACTCTTTTGGAGCATTATTGTGACCCCAAATTGATCGCAATTTGCGAACTGTAGCCTCAAAACTTTCACCATTTTGGTAAAACAATTTCACAGTGAGAATGCGTTGTTCATTCGTGTAGAGCTCCATTTTTACTAACCTCGTACCTTCTACTAGCAAACATTAACAATTTTTCAAATGTCAAACAATGACACTTCGAATAGCGCCAAATTTAAATCTTGCTTTCTTGTTGGGACCCCTTTATATATGGAGCCATAATCGCTAACTTTCAATATTGCCGCCATAAGAATCGTTTATGAGCATTGTGTAAGCGCATAATAGTAGGGTACCACCGCGTGAAACCTCTTCTGCAATGAAATCTATGGACGTCCAAAATTCTGTTGTCAGGACCAGCTTATCGCTGTCGAAATTTGACTTGACGAAATAGAGAAAAGACCTAGAAATGCCAGCATATAAATGCAAACTCTAATTTCAATCGTGGTCCAAGGAGGGAAGGAAGCGATGCTGCTGGATTTGGCAATCAGAAAAAAGCCATATTATTTTTGTTAAAACTATATTCATATTTTACAACTTAAAATGTGAAAGGGATAGCGCTTATGGATAACTTTCTTCTCAATATGGCCAATAGCGCAATTGAGCTTCACTCGCAGAAGATTTTTAAATTATCAAATTATTAACCAATTTTCAATTGAATGAATTACAATCTGCACATGTCCACTAATACCGTTCGGATTACCGGAGACTGGAGTACTTTCCATTGTGGCCACCAGCCCACTCTGTTGATGCCGAATTTAGTTTGACAAATGACCCTTATCAAATCAACAAATCACTGTCGACAACTTGGTTTGTTGTTTTACTTTTTTCGGACCGGTGTCTGCTGTATGCCAATCTCATATTGGTAATTAAATAATGTCCGGTGTGTATTTGTATTTTCGCAACCCACTCTAAGGATGGAAATCCACCCAATCGAAATCACGTACAACCCCTTCGAATGGTCAACTGGATAAGGTACATACGTACATGCACAGACCTCGGACATTAGGAAATCAGTCAAAAATTTGATTTATGCACATTTTTCATTTGAATACAAACAAAAACAGTGAGTGGCATAGTGAGAGATATTCCAAACAAGAAGTAAAAATAAAAACATTTGCCAGTATGGGGACGTTCAACCCTTGTAGACAGACTTACATGCTTCATATGCATGGCTCACATCTACAGGGGACGTTTGACCGGACGTGTGAATTGTATTAGACCTTAATATGTTCCCGTTCCACCTCGAATGACGTTATCCTGGCTTCCTGCGTTCACAAAAAGAAATGGGAAATGTAGACAAATGACTGAAAGGACCCTTTCATGTTCTCAATACAGTTTCATAAATTTGATAGATTTTTTTTCTTCTGATCACTCGGAAAAGCGTCAGTATGTCTGGATTTTTTTTTGTATCTTATTTTGCAAATTCGCATTTCTTTTGGAAACTGTAGCCGTTAATTAAGTAAATGTTGGCCAAAAGGATTTAAAGCGTATAAATTGTGTTTTCAGCATGATACCTTTTGTATATTCATGCATATCACAGATGGTCATTAATTTAACCAAATATCAATTAAGCACAACGAACACGATTAAATTAATATGTAACTCACCTTAAAGTAAATCTCTGCAAAGTTAATAATGGAATACATTTCCCTCCAGCAGTGCACTCTATAGGCCAATGTGGAAGATTGAACTGTGGAACAGATATTTTTTAAAATTTAATGGGCAAGAGTAAGACCCACGATATTTTTGGACAAAAATTAAACCATTTCAGTCTTACGTAGTTGGGGGCTGGTGCGCACCATAATTCAAGTAAATATTTATGAGTCGTAATGAAAATTTGTCCATAGGAGTATTAATAATGAAAAGGTTCATGATTGTGTCTATGAAAGTCAAAAATTATAGGCTTTCGATATGAAAAACTCAGACTAAGTCTATCCATTGTTCTCATTGTTAACACAGAGTGCTGAAATAGGTATACTTATATAATCAGTAAAAGCTGTGTTAAGCTCAAGTAGACCGAAATGTCCTTTCATCGGTTCCACCGATCCGATATACCCACATTTTTAAATGGGGGAAACCGAAAAGGCCTCTTGTCATACAAAATATGAATTTAACTAATTTTTCATTGCAAAAAATTTATTACATTTCTTCTAGCATCTATCAATTTAAATTTCATGCTATTGCCAGATAACAAATATAAATTTTTTCTATCGTCGGGTTTAGTCGTTGTAATGTCTAGATTTATAAAATTTTGCTATTGAAAAGATGTTTACAAACGATTCATTGAAAGTAGTGCCCATCTTTCTGGCAAAGCTCAAATTCCGTCACGGTAAAACTGTTTACCTTTTGGGGCTATCCACAAATTTAGCCTTTCCTTGATATTGTCATATGAGTCGAACTGGTGGACCGTGTGCCATCGAACGGAACAAGTGATAATCGAACGATGCAATATCTGGAGAATATGGTGGAAGGGGTAAGACTACCCATTTCGGCGTTTCCAGGTAGGTTTTAACGGGCTTGGCCACGTGAGGTCTAGCGTTGTCTTGCTAAAGAATCACTTTTTCGTGCCTCTCCGCATATTGTGGGCGTTTCTCGCGCAGAGCTTGGCTCAATCGAATTAATTGAAGTCGATACGGATCACCTGTGAAGGTTTCGCTTGATTTCAACAGCTCGTAATAAATAATACGGACCTGGTTCCACCAAATACAGAGCATTATCTTCGTAGTGTGAATATTCGGCCGAGGCTAAAAAGTAGAAGCATGACCGGGCAGCACCCATGAATTTCTTTTCTTTCGATTGTTGTAATGAATCCATTTTTCATCATCCATTACAATACGATGAAGAAACTCCTTCCTTTTTGGTCGCTGAAGTAGTTGTTGTTTGGCGAAAACGTCCCTTGGCTTCAACTCATAAGGAACCCAAATGTCTTGCTTTTGTATCACTCTCAACGCATGCAATCGCTTGAAAAGGGTTTGGCGGGTAACTACTGAAGCAAGCTCTTCCTGTGTTTGACACGGGTCCCCATCATGCAATACCGTCAATTCAGTATTCTCGAAGGTTTTTTAGTCTTCCTTCACGCGAACGGTCGTCAACATCAAAATCGCCGTCTTTAAAACGATGCAACCAATCTCGACACGTTCTTTCACTTAAAACAGCATCTCCGATGAGCCTTTACACAAAATTATACATATTCACACAACCGAAGGAATACGACGTCAAAAGACATTCACTGTTATGTGGAGGCGGTATGTTTACCATATGCCTAAGCTTGGGTCATGACGTTTAGGCTATGTCAGAATCGACTAGCACCTACAGCTGACGCCATCTATTGGCAAACAGCGGGAACTTAGTCGCGTACCTAATACTTTTACCCAAATTTGATATTACGACCACTTAAATTTCGTAGCTTAAGCAGTTTGGTCTTTATTGTGATTTTGATAGATGGACTGACATGTTTATATCTTTCCAGATTGCTCAATTATATTGATCAATTATACGTATACAGGGTGGGTCATACGTAGATTTGTTTTTGAGGTAATAGATAAATTTTTACGAAGAATGACTCAATTTTTTTACATTCACATTTATTGGTGCGAGGATATATATCTTATCTATTTTTTGGTATTTGATTTGGTTTAGCTGCTCGTCATTATGTTCTGATGCATAGTGGATTCTTTTTTTGTG
Organism: Philornis downsi; assembly: GCA_019455685.1. Lineage (NCBI taxonomy): Eukaryota > Metazoa > Arthropoda > Insecta > Diptera > Muscidae > Philornis > Philornis downsi. Next base: position 125,979 of record JAHXMU010000080.1, read on the forward strand.
TGTTTCTCGAACGTTCCCTTAGTATAACTTTCATTTTACGTTCCACGTTGACATTAAGCTGAGCTGGAGTCCTTGACTTATTGATGTACGCTTTGGATTTCAAATAAATCCATAAATAGTACGCGGTGCCCAATCAAAATCGTAATTTTCTGATAGTCATACGATGTTGTTATTCTCCGTTAAAAGTAAAGACCTCACATACAGTAAGGACTACTAATTCATCCACTTGCGTCATTAAACGGTACCAGTAATATGGGTAGAATAGTCGGTGGAGGGCTTTTCCATTAGATCGCTTCCTTAGTTCCTAATAACATCTATTTGGAAGTAATACTTTCTCTTTTAGCGGCGAAGATGGATGCATTCTAAGCTTGCAGTCGTCTATGTTTGCATATATTTCCCTATAGGTGTACTGCTTAATACTTGAGAAGGTTGCAGTAGCTTTTCGTAGCTCGGAGAGTAATATCGGATATATTTTTTTTTATTTTTTTCCATTCATTTCTTTATTGAATCTTTCTTTTGAAATTTACAATAAGTATTCAAATCTTAATTTTATCTTAAACTGAAGTATCCTGCCATTGCCGGATCTTATTTTTGGTGAGCCGAACTTTTTATCACCGGACTAAGTCTAGCGTGTCCTTTCTTCTGAGCCGTACATGACCGGGAAAATGTTGAAGGTTTTGAGCAATACCAATGAGGCACCACAAATTTGGCGCAGGATATATAATATCAGACAATTAAAGACAATGCCAGTTATATTTACAACATCTTTCCCCATTATCATTTCCAAACGTAAGTTGAAGAGATGTCATGACAAAGTTTTGGGGCTTTGTTTATTGCAAAATGACGGTGTGAAATTTGTCTTGCCTTCACTGAATGCTTCGTGTAGATCAGCATCGCTTTATAAAAATATCAGTTTCCAAGCTATGACATGGCTTCATACAATTTTTACCAAATTGGACATCTTAAAAACATCTTTTTGAAATGCGAGGTATATAGGTTTGTTTTTCTTTGATCATTGCCAGATTTTGCGTACTGTATCTGGTCAGTTGTGGATTTACTAAACCCAATGCCAATCTAATCAGTTCGAGTGCATTTTAGAAAAAAGCACAAACTAAATAGGAGAATCTTCTTGCCATATTTCATGATTCTGGCTTCATCCAGTTAATCAGGGTGGATTTGGTTGTTGTTTCAAATCAGCCCAATTGTGACAGTTTCGGATCATGGACGATTTGTCGACTTATTACCAGAAAATGGACATCCCGAAAAACGTCCCGCTTCTCATACAAAGTATATGGATTTTTGCTCATTTCTTCAGTAAATTCTCATATTATTTAATTATGCCAGAAGAAGAAGGTTTTTCAACGAACTAGAATGGTCCTTTCCAGCATTTGTATAGAGACACCATATATAGTTCATAATTAATGATTGGTAAAAAGCATGAAAGTGTGCATTATTCCGAAGCGTCATTTCGTTCCCA
>JAHXMU010000080.1:127855-145343 GCA_019455685.1 Philornis downsi
TTTTTTTTGTATTTCTCAATAACCAACCCCACATTTAGGGCGGCTCCATAAAAAATTATGTGTGTTGAAGTAGTTCTTTCTAATATGCGTGCAATACTGCTATTTATTGCTTTAGTTAATGAACAAAATCGGAAATTAACTCGTTTGATCTGGTTCGATTTACGAATTATTATTCATTTTTTAAGTTTACTCAAGCTCAAAACTATTTTAGATTTTTGAACATCTTTCTTCAGAAATAACTTTCGAATGTTTCTCATAAGTGAATGCTTTTGATGTTTTTTGATTCTGTGCAATATCGATTCAAATTCAAATTAAATTGTGAGTTTCAGATGCATAAGGTTTGATAAACTTTTCACAATCATTATAATAAGTAAGCAGATGAGGATCCGTGGCTGATTTCATAGCTATACAGACAACCTGACATTATGGGAGTATTATTCGGACAAAACTTCTTTTTCTGAGCAAAGCTTTGCTAAAAGCTGAAATGGTTTTGTTTGAATGGTGAGCTTGAGTAAACATAAAGGAAGAAAATGTAAAATTGTCTACAAAAGTATGAAAAAATTCAAATTTTTTATGACGATCGGAAATATATATATTTTATATTACTGTTGTTAAATGTGGAGTGATGAAATGGGTATAATATGCTCACCTTATGCGGGAGCGGGTATAAAAACAGTTTGAAAGTCGGAAGAAAAAGAAGAGTTACCAACTACACAACCAATCAGCATGCACAAAATTGGTCGCAAATTGTTGCCAGTGCATTCTGCTTAATTGTTGTCTCCTTAAGCTGGACACTATGTTCTTTTCACGACGAAAAAATTTCCACGAGATATTATTTGTTCGTGAAAAAATTTCACGGCATTGCCAGCTTCTTTTGCATTGATTTCCAACACTGATATTGGAACAGCTGATGTATTACTTCATAATATGTTTGGTAATGTATTTGTACAATTGTTGAGCTACATATTTTTTATTTACTACTTCATTTTTAAGTTTGCAAACGTATTATCGAAGGTATTGCGACGTAAAACTGTACATTATTCCGAATTCAGTGCTGGAAATTAACAAAAAGAGGTTAGCGCTGCCACTTATAGGTTTTCGATAAATTTTGGGGAACAGAATCCCATTAACCCCCCACCGGACTATGGCCTTCATCGCATGAAAAATAGAAGCCATTTAACTGCCAAGTTATTTGATGCATTGTTATTATAATTTGAAATTCGACAATTACGTTCTTCCTAAAATCGCCTTTAAAGCCACCATGACGTAGAGTGTACGAGTATATCAATTCTACCGTATCAACGTGGCTTACTCCTGTCTAGCTTGTTGCCCAACAAGGTTTTCCTTCTTTTCCGTCATTGTGTATAAATATTTTCAATTTTTCCCATCAGTAGTTAATTGATTTTTTTAATGACTCCACATGTTGCGCAAATGGCTGTACAGTACATACTCACACACATACACACACTCGCACACACACACACATACGTTGTCACCATTTTGATGGTGCCGGTCCCAGTCGTCACCATCATTGACGCCTCGACCGCCACCGCCAATACCAACGATATCAGCTTCATTATCAGTGTCGTCAATGTAACAACTACATTTGCTAACTTTTTTCACCCTCACCCCTGCCGCCATATCTACCGATGAGGCGCACCCATCCCATCTATGCAGTGTGCCGGCATTCACTCGCTCACAATGTGGCGTTAAATTGTTGTTTTAAGTTTTAATGACAGATCGGTTTTCATTATGTGGTACTGGGATGTTTGTGTCGCGGCAAAAACCATTTGTCAACATAATGGGCGTTACGCGTCGCACTCTTACGCTCTTACATAGGTCGGTAAAGTATCGTAACGTATGAGCATATTGATGGCTTAAAATACAAAATGAAAAGTTTTATTGAAACAGGATAAGAAGGAATACAGCAGCAGCAGTAGCAGCAGCAGAAGTCAAGGCATAAAGAGAAAGAAGCAGAGCAACGAAAGAAAGTTTGTACATTCATAGCCATACATTGGAGTTGCGAAATGTGGTGGATAAATTGGTAAAGTAAATCTTTGTTAATGTAAGAGGCCATACAGGAAATTAATTGAGTGCCGTCTGTGCCAATAAAGACGATATATTGAAAATATTTATTCTGTTTTATGTTTCCACTAAAACTGTGATTCTAAATTCATGAACATGCAGCAGTAGGTAGGAATGCAGTTTGCTTATTATTAATGTGAAGTCTCATGGCTGATTTGGAACAGATTGTTTCATCATATTGACGGTCAGAAGTCATCTTTCGCACCTCTCCATTAGTTTTAATGTTATAAACTCTAAAGCTCATTAGTAGCAGCAACTTTAATTTTTTTTAATTGAACAAAATATTTAACAAAAATGCAGCAAGTTAAACTAAGATCTTACATAATCGGCTTCCATTACTTTTGTATCGTAATTATACCTTCGCTCGGAGCAATGTAGTTATAAATTATTTGATACGGCCAAAAATGAAGGAAGCTTTTAAAGCATCAAAGTGTATTTTGACGAAAGGCATTTCATGACTGATGCCCATCTGTCTGGCTGGCTGGTGGACATGATGCAAATAACCAATTTAGCTGATGTACAGGGTGGCGCAATAGGACGTGCATATTTAAAAAATAGATTAAAAAATAAATACAAAAGGTATGGTTAAAATAAATCTAAGGCATTGTAGAGTAATAAATGGAGTTTATTTTTTAAAAATAACATCATATAAATGATGACCCTCTCTCTCTACGACGGCACTCCTCTAACCGCAAACGAAAATTATTGAAAACTTTCTTCAGTAACACTGGTGTAATGGCTGTCATTTTACCATGGATATTCTCCTTGAGCTGTGGACTTTGTGTTTGAGGTATCCCCATAAAAAAAATTCAAGAGGCGTCAAGTCTGGACTACGTGGGGGCCATGGGATATCACCTCTTTTCGAAATCAGTCTGCCAGGGAACATCTGCTTCACCACCGCCATGGAGTCATTTGATGTGTGACAGGTAGCTCCATCTTATTGGAACCAAGTTCTGGAATTCACTATTCTTGAACTTTCAATTTCTGGAGCCAAAAATCCGTTCAACATCTCAACATAGCGTTCCGTATTAACCGTGACGTTTTGGCCCCGAGCATTTTCGAAGAGAAAAGGACCAATTATTCCTCTGCCATAGATTGCTGCCCATACTAGGACTATGCAATGGTTTCTGGTGTTTGATTTTGGGATTTTCACTGTTCCAGTAATGACAATTTTGACGGTTTACGAACCCATTCATAAGGAAATGAGCCTCGTCAGAGAAAAGGATATTGTCAAAATTGGAAAATCGATTAAGCATTTCATTAGTAAATGCGAACCTTGCTATGAAGTCAGACTCAATTCTTCAGTTCTTGTGTTAATTGCAGCTTATATGGATGCAGTTTAAGATCCAATGTTAAAATTCGTTGCAAACTTCGTCGCGATAATTGTAAGACAGACGATCTCTTGCGAGTCGACATTTGTGGATTTCCTCGTACTGACTCCATAACTCTCTCAACATTGTCTTCGGTCCTAGATGTTCTTGGGCGAACATTTGCTTGTGGTTTAAATGTTGAACCGGTCTCTTCAAAACGCTTCACCCATATTTTAATTAAATTAGCACTCGGAGCTTCACTAATTCGCGACTAAAACTCCATGAGCCCGCCAACCCAACGATGTAGGCAATATGCACGTTCTTTTGCGCCACTCTGTATTTTTGGATTCATCTTTTCCAGTTACATTAAATTTTATCAAATTTCACACACGTTGAGTGTTTGCCAAGGTGGAGACCTAAAATGAAAACGAAACACATGGACACACCCATTGTGGTATCTCCCATATAAATTAAACGGTTCTTCGAAATTCAATCAATCGTCTGTAATTTCTAATTAATCACAACAGTCTAATTAATCTACCCTGCAATAGTGATTTTGGTTTTTATCCATTACATTCTTTAACAATTCTCTGCAATATACTAGAAAAATCGATCAATAAACCGCTCCTGTTCTGGTACAGTCAATGGAAATTGCCGATGTAACTCATATATTGTTACCATTTAGCACGAAATTCGGCCAAATTTAAGACATATGATACGTTGAGTAATCTACGTTCTAAAAATGAAAATAAGTGACGTTGCACCCTCATTCTGGTACTTTCCGTACAAATTGTGCGATTTATCGGAATTTGATTTTCCATTGTAATTCCTAATTCGAAACTTGAAGTTTCTTCAATTCTCGTCAATTATATAGCATTATAATGCTTGATGAAATGCAAAATAATCGAAGGACTAATCACGGCCTCTTAGGGTCGATTTACCACTCAGTTGGTTTAGCTTTCGTTTTCACAATAATATCCATTCTTTCTTCCAAAACGATGGCTAGTTTGATAACCGAATTAATAATTCAAATCAACGTCCCACTTGTAAACATTTCTTTCTACCAAAGTCTGTTCGGAGAAGTCTTTTATACGTTTCGACAGCAGAAGTTCCGGCATCCCTATTCAACAAAATCATATATGTTGTAAAGATCGCTCCAATCACTTTTTGTGTCATATAAAACTGTGCTAGCACAAACACTTATAACAGCTTAGATTGGAAAAAAGTATTTCTGAGATTCCTAACTTAAATTGAAAACTGGTCTTACTTTTTGGATTCAGTAGTAGATTTACTACTTTACTGCATACAGTTTCAGATGAGCAATTCTAGATATTACAAATGGAATTACAAAAGTTGTAGAAAACACAAGAATACAGCAAGATGCATTTGCTTACATTTAATGTCAACCCACCTGTTTTTAAAGAAATGTGTGCGATCTACTCTGTAGCCTCTGTCCAACGGGGGTGTCCAGATATTTTCTATAAGAAATCATAGGATCATATGTAGGCCTTAACAGAAAAATTTCTGATAAAGCCGTGCATGAAATTTGAACTTTTTTGCGCAGGTGGACCGCATATGTGCTAAACCTAATTTGAGTACAAATTTTATGGTAAATTTAGAAATGTTTTGCAAAATTAATTTTAAGAAAAAAGTTGTCTTAAATGCTTAAAATTCATAGTTTGCTGTTATAACTGACGGTGCAAAACCGGTTAACACAATAAATTTGATTAGCAGTTTCAAGCAGAGTATAAAACTATTCCAACTAAGCAGTTAGGCAGATGTCATATATTTTGCCATAGTAACTTATATAAATTTTGCTATACTGGTGACTAGAATATACCTCCTTATCAGTTATGTATATTTGCATTGAATTATCTAAAATGTCCTTTTCTCATATATTATACAGGATGTCCGTCGGGAAGTATCCTTTTTTGTTTGTTTATAATATGTTATTGATAAATGTTTTATTTAATCTTGCATAAGCGTTTTTCCACGGAAAATTTGTATTTTTAGTATGTATCGGTAGCCAAATTCACTATGCGAAAAGAAATTGTGCTTTCCCTTAACTATCAACAATCATTGTATATTATTTTTATGTAGCAAATAAATAGCAAATTTTTCTAATCATTTTATCTGCCGTGCAACGATTCCTTGGGTTAATATCCGTTGTTGTACTTTATGAGATACAATATGTTATATCCCCCCCCTCATCCAATGTTGATATATTATACGTAATGTACATAACGAGAGAATACGAGAAAAAAGATGGAAGAACACATGTTGGCCTTTAGATGTATTAAGTTGAATCCTTTTCAGGAATTTCTAAGATTGCTAAGCAATGTTGTCTATCCGGCTAGTTGAAAGATTGTCGCACACGATAAACCAAATATTTTAGAGATAGTATTTTCTTAGACCGACTATAAAACAATAATTAGTATACCTAACTATCATGAGTTCGATCACCAGTATAACCATCGATTTTTGTTTGAACAGCAGTCGCCGCAATATTTAGATGAACATTTCCACTAGTCGAGTAACTGACAAGTGTAACTGGAGTGCGCCGTTAGGGAGTTTACAAATATAGATGGGTATGTGATCATTTAAAGTGTGAAGCTTCTCCTATTATACGCCGGAGAATTTGATTAATTTTATATAATCCCTTAAGCCATTATATAGGACTACAAATGGTTAATACGAAATGGGCCATGCATGGCATAAATCTCTTTAAAACATTCATTTTGAATTATAACCTATATTCTGATATATATGTATATGTCTTTATAATTTGTGCTATTTCATATAATTTGTGGCATTGGAGGAAATTTATCGCACCCCTTATTTTACCCTAATGCAACATCTAAAGTACTATTAATATTATAACTCTAAAATATCTGCATGAAACTACAAAAACTTTGCACACTGCGGTTCCTTCATACGTTCTAATTAAGAAGGATAAAATATTGAATTTGACAAAAATCTCTTATTCGATTGGATTAAAATTAATATGCTCGACTGATGCAAAGTTCTTCATGCTCACATTTTATATATTTCGTATTACTAATGACAGCGAAAGTATGTCCCGCCCCATTCGCACCACATTCATAGCTTTGTCTAAAGCGAATCCACTAAATCTTTGCTAGCTTTCATTTTTTTCCTAAACTCTACACCATTTCCAATTGAAATTCGAAGAATTCCAATTGAAATTCAAAAATTATATTTGAAATTCGAAACACATCAGTTGAAAATCAAAATTGCCATTTGAAATTCAAAAGACATCAATTGAAAATCCAAATTTCCAATTAAAATTCAAATTGAAATTCAAATATCCCATTTGAAATTCGAAAGATATCAATTAAAATTCAGAAGACGTCAATTAAAATTCAAAAGGCTTCAATTGAAATTCGAAACACTTCAATTGAAATTCGGAACTCATCGATTGAAATTCAAAACCCATCAATTGAAATTCAAAAGACATCAATTGAAATTCAAAACACATCAATTGAAATTGGTAATTTCGACCGCAATATACTCTATTTAATAATGATGATGATGTTGCGCTCAAACTGGAAAATTCAATAAAAAAAAATTATAAGAAGAGAAGAGATTTTATTACTAAAAAATTAGGAGTTACAAATTTATTATAAGATAAGATTTTAAGATTGTAATAATATATGTAAATATTAATATTAAAAATGGAATTTACATATTTTTCAACATTGTTACTATTGATATGTGATATAAAAGCTATCGGTTTGACTGAAGTTAATTATGCAACAGCTGCAATATCTTCCAAAGCCAATGCCATTTGGTGGAATGTACTTGAATGCTGTATAGCTCGACAACAATTATCTACGGTAATTGTATTCATCGCTTGGAATAATTTGAGAAAATTACTTCTAACTTTAGAAATACAAAAATGTCGACGCGCTTTGATTTGAGAATTATTTGCACAGCTTCAATTAGTGTAGACTAGTTATGGCCAACGATTTGTTGGTGTGCTTTAAATGGCGACTATCCAATTTCCTTTACGTTACTATTACAATTAAATTACCCATCGTACACGCTAAGGTGTAGAACATGCTATGGTCGAATTAAACCTATGTTTTTTACACTTCAAATGACCAATTTGATGTGTGATTTTGATGTTCAATTGATGTGTTTCGAATTTCAGTTGATGTGTTTTGAATTTCAATTGATGAGTTTTTAATTTCAACTGATGAGTTTTTAATTTCAATTGAGTTTTTTTTTTAATTTCAATTGATGTATTTCGAATTTCATATGGAATATTTGAATTTCAGTTGATGTCTTTCGAATTTCAAATGGAAATTTTGATTTTTAATTGATGTCTTTTAAATTTCAAATGGAAATTTTGATTTTCAATTGATGTCTTTTGAATTTCAAATAGAAATTTAGATTTTCAATTGATGTGAATTCTTTGAATTTCAATTGGAAATGGTGTAGTTATAGGTTAGTTAACTATATCTCTTCTTGTGTTTCTCAAACTTAATGCCTTTAACAAAAGTTGTTTTTTTCGCCCAAAATCTAAAATTAGTATGCCCAATTGATCTAAAATTTGGGTACTCGTAATATTCCGTATCGCTTAATACAGCTACTAAAACCGGGCATTCCACGGAAAAGTTAAATTTTTTCTCAAACCTCAGTTAAAGAGTGTAACAAGTTCACCAAATCATATCCTTTCTACATATCCTGAATAAAAATAATTTTTTCTGTTTTATCTGCTTAGCGTTTGAGCACTTGAGTGTTGATTTTAAGCACCTTTCCATGACTCAATCTGGAAGGGAAGATTAAATATTAAATATTAAATCATTGCCAAATGCAGAAATTACGAAATAAGCTTGCTAAATTTCAGCGAAAGAACATAAGTTGAGGATATTAATCCATCTGACTGAAATTTTTGTATTGTTTTCATGTTAGTGACTGCGTATTCCTACGAATGCAACACATTTTCCACACACGCACACACATATTCTTATAACAATTCATTTGTTTTTAAAAATATCCTGTAACATTTGGCAATATGACGCTGCATACAACCAATTGCTGTAATTGTTATCCTTAACGGTGGAAAATGATTAATTTCATAGATTTATATTAAATGGTAATTTTTGTGTGTGCAACCGAACATGAGTCATGATTTACGATTAAATGCAACAACAGGTGTCACTCCCATAATCAAGAAACAACTATGGCTACGGCTTTATTGCCTCGTTGACAACGTTAATTTAATGGGACAATGACAAAAATAATAGGAGCTCTTATGATCGAAAATTAATGTCCACATAGAGGCGATATGTTTGCAGTTGTGTTCAACAGCTAGGAATACACGTTACATGTGACAGTAGATTGTGCTCATATCATGCATCCGTTGCGTTGTCTGGTATGACACAGACTTGGTCGACAGATAGTTTGTTTTAACTATTTCGGTATCAGTATTACAAATGAACTTTTGTTTGAACTACATCCTCCATCACCACCATCATCCATATAAATAGCTGCCGGCAGTGGATATGTATTCGTATTAAGCTCAAGTTATCAGAGTCTTCTCGTATGAAGTACAACGTAATATATGTGGTTAGCAATTTTAACGAGGGACACAACAAAATTTTATGTGGATTGGTCGAAGTTAGAAGAAGAATTTGCTAGACAAGTAATATTATTTATATATCAGCGAAGTAAAACATTTTATTAACAAAATTAAATACCCACAGAATTTGTTGAACATCTTCAAAACGTGATTTGTAAGAAATTTTGGCATCTTAAAAATTTAATTCTTTTCATATAACATATAATCTGTCTATCCTATTTTCCAGTGCAGGCCATATTTTTTTTAACATCTTTCAATAGCCATGCCCTCTGGCAATCGCATCTGTACGAAATCAACTTTAGTTGATTTTAATTTATGTATAAGTGGTAACCCTGCATTTACAATTTTTGAAGTAATGTAGACGAAAGCTTTGGTCGCTGCATCAATATTTCAGAAAAAAAAAGTTTGGCACCGTCCCCTTTTTGCTAGAAAATTTTACTTTTTACATCGCTTTTTGCGCAACTAAGTTCTGGTTTTTTTTTTATTAAAATGCAACTTTATTATGATTCATTAAAAGTATCGTCCATCTGTATCTACTATTTTTCACCATCTTTCTGACAAAGCTCGAATTCCGTCACGGTAAAACTGTCCATCTTTTGAGGCTATCCACGAATCTAGCCATTCCTTAATATCATCACATGAGTGGAACTGCATAACCTTTGCAGCGTGAATATTCGGTCGATGCGACGACGTAGAAGCATGACCGGGCAGCCCCCATGACTTTCTTTTCTTCGGATTGCTGTAATGAATCCATTTTTCATCACCCGTTACAATACGATGAAGAAAACCCTTCCTTTTTTATCGCTGAAGCAGTTGTTCACTGGCGAAAAAACGATACTCAACGTCCTTTGGCTTCAGCTCATAAGGAACCCATTATCCTTGTTTTTGAATCATTCTTAACGCAGCAATCGTTTGGAAATGTCATGGTGGGTAACTTCTAATACTGAAGCAAGCTCTACCTGCGTTTGACTCGAATCCCCCCATCAAGCAATGCCGCCAATTCAGTGCCTTCGAAGGTTTTTCGTCTTCCTTCACGCGATCGATCGTCAACATCAAAATCACTGTCTTTAAAGCAACGGAACCAATTTCGAAAGTTTGTTTCACCTAAAGCAGCATCTCCGTAAACGTTTTAAAGCGCTCGATGAGCTTCAGCCGCCGTTTTTTTCTATTGAACGAAGAAAATCAATACTTCCCGCATATGACGATTATTGGGTACAAAATCATACATATTCACACAACCAAAAGAATATAACGTCAAGATGAAATCACTATTATGTCGAAACGATATGTTTACCATGTGCCTAAGCTTGGCACATGACGTTTAGGTTAGCACTTACAGCTGGAGCCATCTATTGGCAGACAGCGGGAACTAAACGATAAATTGTACGCTGCCGCTTGTAAAAAGGGCTTGAAATTGCCAGGTATTTCCTGACACATTTCACTATATAAAGTGGGTTTTATATTCATAAGGCCACCTATAAATTTGCTTTACTTGTGTAACAGTACATTTTTTGTTAACATGAAGTTCTGTCAAAATACTTATGCCAGTATATAGTGAATGTCCCTTACAGCGCATGGGTTACACTCGATTAAAATGTTAAGGCGTGTAGGCGGTGCCATGCCCTTTTACATAATCTTTACCTTATACAGCATATGACAACTTAATGATTGATAGTACATTTCTTTTAAATTTGTATGCCGACAAGTCGGCGATTTAGAATTTATGGTGCTGATGTAGAAAGAAATATGTGCGTTTGAAAATTAGGAAAAAATTTTACTCCAAAACATAATACTTCTTTTTACGTCAGCACCTTGTTTATCAAATCTCTTCGTTATAGCTCTAATAATTCATTAGATATAGCAGTTAAAAATTTTTATTTTTGCGCGGGTGCTATCACTTTCAGTTCTATCAAGACCTAATATAGCCTATAATTTCTTCCCAAGCGAAAATTTCTCGACAATCGATTTATTGGCTTAAACACCTATTCGGAACAAAGATACAAATATACAAACATTTCATTTGTTAGATTTCTTATCAAATTTAACACTTAAACCCCCAGTTCGGTCGTAAAGCACAATTTTAGAAACTTAATTTCCTTCTTGCCATACTCTCGTATTAGTTAGTTATCCACAGCTTTATTGACACCCATCACAAGCGACAAACTAATTTGTTCAGTCGGTTCAATGAAATTGAGTGCAAAACCGTTTGTTATTTTCGTTTCTCACAGTTTACTAACGACGACGACCAACGATAGATAAGAGACACGCTGCATGTTGTTTATTGGAGCCGGTGCAATATGAAACATCGTGAAAATCATTGAAGGTGTAACCGAAATTCTGCCAAACCGGTTAGTCAGTTGAATGAATTTGCTGGCTGATTTTAAAAAAAGTTACTCATTGACGATTCTTCAATAAGAGTCGCAAATGCAATCCGAAATGCAAATTCTGCACATAACTTTCGCCTTGCCTACACTTTGCCTCCATATAAATGCACTTCCGATACAGGTTTTAACATATCTTACACCTTAGAGCCAGTTTTTGGAGAAGAAAATCACCTTTGATTAGTGAATGGTCTCAAAAGAAGTGGGTTAACTTGTTCCAATATTACAAGTTGTGCTTGTAGTTGCAAAATGTTATGCCTTGCTAAACACTACTTAAATCTTATGCAACAACTCCAAATTAATTATATAAAATTGATTTTTGTCAATGAATTTGGCCGTTCATTCCCGAACCACGACCACGATAAAACTAATAGTGTCAAAATCTCGTTACGGTCCATATGAAGGGTGGCGCATAAGTAACGTTAACGGCGACTATATTGAATGCGTTCTTGAGCACCATTTGGTTTTAAGTCGTGAACCAATTGCATCTTTTACGGAAAAAGATGTAACATATGTAAAATTCTTTGCAAAGACCGCCTAGCCATCTCTATCCGCTGAGAACGTCGTGTGGTGGAAGTTTCGGGGGCTTCCTCAATACTTGCTTGCACTCGACCAATGGTCACTTCATTTCGAACTGCGGAAGATCACAGACAGCCCCTTGTTGCCCAAAACGCTGAACCAATCGGTAAATTGTTGGGGCGCTATGAGCCTTTCGAACATGAAAGAAATTTCGTTATGATCTGAATAATCGAATGCTGACTTTCAAAGTAAAATTGAACAACTGTGGTTCTTTGTTCTGTGCTGAGCCTTTCCATCATTAATTTCTCAAGTATTATTTAGTTAATTCTGTAAAGAAACGAAAAAAAAAAACAAAAATGTATTCACTGATCAAATTTTAACGTTACTTATGAGCCACCCTATAGATTTATTAGAACTTCAGTATTCACAAGCCATTCAACAAGCTAGCCTGAGTGACAAATACACAAGTCTCGCAAATAGCCCTGAAACGAATTTCGTTTTGTGATACCGTTTTCTCTCAGTGCGTTGCCCTTTTCCCGTATTAAATATTATACTATGTACTTCATCCTCATATATGACAGTCTAGCATTTGCATCTTATCCAAAATTTATCATTTGGCTCTCTAGTCTGATAAGCAAGAAGCCAGTTTTCAATCAAATTACTCATCCGCATACTACCTATGTTGGTTGCGTTTTTTGGTATGCTTTATAGGATACCCGTATAGGATACCAAAAAAGAAAAAAACCCATCGGCGCTTAGTAAAATTAACTTGGCAGCATTGCTATTTATGAACTTATTGTTCGCGCAATTAATAAATTAAAATTAAAATTATATTGGAGTGCGTTGTGTATGCAATAACACACAAAACCCAAATTCACCAACTGATGTTTGCAACAAAATTAACAACTTGTATTTACGTTATTTGGCGTTTGACTTCTTCTTTAACATCTTTGTTTACTTTTGCGTAGGAGAACTTGGTCGCATTGTTATTGTCCATACTTTTCTACTGTTTTTTTATACAACTTATTCCCGTTTAGCTTAGTTTGCGAGGTTATCCCCATCAGCGTATACCGGATAGCATTTGTATGGCGAAACAAAAAAAAAAAAAAAAAACGAGACTGCTATCTGCGATTATTGTCAATAAATTTGTATTTAAAATTACCATCTCAAATTTGCCGCACTTTCTTCCCCCTTAAGATAAGAACATATTTGAAATTAAGTGTCGTTTCCCGTAAAGCGCACAGGTTTATGGACTGATTCTCTAATAACTATTGGTATCCGAAATACTTTTTATTTCTAAAACAAACAATCGCAGATTTTTAATTTACATAGATTAGGGTTTGTTCATTTTACAAGAAATATTTCTAATGTAGAGACGAATGGACAGGGAGCAAGGAAATATTTCATTCGAGCAGCATAGTAGATTTAAAATAGCATTCACAATGGCAATGAAAATTAAGTTTGTTGTCCACCTCTTTCCCATTCAAAACATTTCATGTAAAGATCTTTCGTTTTGTTGCACAAAGAATGTGACAAAAATTCTGCATTAAAAGGGAATTTACTTCAAATTCAGCCAAATTTTGTTCGAATTTCTTTATCAAATTCAGAATTAATAATGCAAATTTAAACTATTTTCTTTTGAAATACTATAATTTAATTTATATTATTTGTACAATATTTCGATTGTAGAAAGTTTTCTAAATTGACCTGGCTGATGTTTATATGGATTAAAAAAAAGGCTATGTGTGAGGTATTAATGAAATTCATGCCATTATTTTCAGAATTTCGTTCAAATCTATGCCGCAGCTTCGCATGATGCCACGGATCTGAGTGGTCCATTTTCCACTCCGCTGCATAGATCCGGATGAATACGAGTGTTGCTTACTTTGGGGACATTGATCGATTACGGGTAATTGCGTAGACCAGCGACTTCTGAAAACCCAATATGAAAAGATTTAGTGATGTCAAATCGCACGATCTTCGTGGCAAACTTACGCCACTTCCGATAGAGATAACCGTACCCTCAAATCGTTCTTGCAGAATGTCCATTATGGCGTTCACTGTGTGGCTCATAGCGCTGCCTAGCTGGAACCATGCACCATGCACGTCCATATCCTTCAATTTAGGAAAAAAAATGTTAGTGATTGATCTGTTGCGCTGTCAGATACCACTGATATCCTCACCAACGTCGTTTTCGAATGACAAATGTCAACTTTTTAGGGATGCATTGCTAACCTGATAAATTCTGAGCGGGTTTGCGTCGTCCGGTTAAAGTCTGCGGAAGGTCGAATTCTTATACACGGCGAAAAATGGACTGCCCCGTGTACTTCTGCAAACCGAATTTGACTCGAATTTGGCTATTAGATGTTGGAGAGTTGACTTTGAAGGGCGATCTGCCGCAAAATGGGCACAAATATCGCAACATTTGCACAAGTGAGCACTCATTTTGATAAAAAAAAAAATGTTTTATCATCATAGTAGGTTTAAATTTGTGGACTGAATAAAATAGACCACATTGCCGCCGCCGATGTTGGGTCTGTTTGGAATTTTACTGTGGAATTTGTGGCAGCAATGCTTCTGTATTTGAAAGAATGTAAACAAATCGTGAATTGGATGTTTGTTCTAAAGTTTTTTTTATATTATTTTTAACAATTTTCTAGTAAACAGCTACAATATAAATTTGCCTCAGCGCCTCTAGGGCATTATTGAGGCTAGCTAGCAAGAATTTAACAGTTAACTTATATTTTACATAGAATAATCATTAATAATGTTTTTTTAAATCGGTTTGGAATGCAATATATTATAAAAAAAAATCAGTTTAATAAGAAGCATCTCAATATTATCAAACAAGTATTGCTTCAGTGCTTTTTTAAAGAGGGAAATCGACTGCAAATCTTTTATTATATGCGGTAATTTATTGTATTCAATGCTACCCAAGTACTCAATTCTCTGCTTTGTTGTCTCCAACCGACATCTGACTGGATATATCACTATTATTTCGGGTGTTGAATGTATGACCAACTCTTCGAAAAGAGATCGTGTGATGTCCCATGTTATGAATAGCTTTAAAACCATAAACTAAAAGTTGTTTTTTATGCAGTCCATGTATTGGTAAAACATTCTTAGCCACATCTTTGTATGTTATTGGTAAATTATAAATAATTTTCAGGGCTTTGTTTTGCATAACTTGGAGGGATTTTAATTCGGCGTTTTTCTTGTGTCCGTATATAACAGCCAGCTAATTTAAATGGCTTTAGATTAGTGCTTGAAATATAATATATTTTGTGTTCTTATCAAAAGTGTTTTTGAATTTATATAAAATGCCAAGAGCTGGTGCTACTTTGGTTTTTATATGGCTTACATGATGATTCCATGACAAATTACTTTGTATTTTAATTTCTAAATACTGTATGATTTCAACTTCTGCAATTTCTTGGCCATTTACAAAAATTGAACAATCGTTATGATTCCTGTGCGATTGTGGTTTAAATCGTATAAATTTGGTTTTGTTTGCGTTCAACATTAATCTATTTATACGAGCAAATTCCGTTATCAATTCTGCATCACGTTCAACACTTGTTTTCAGAACTAAATTTTCCTTGTACGGATAAAACAAACAGAAGTCATCGGCAAACATAAAAAGTTTCCCGTGAAGCTGCAGATGATTAATGTCGTTGATATACAATTTAAATAACAGAGGGCTCAAAACGCTGCCTTGTGGAACACCGTATACAACGGGATGCATAGAACTTTTCTCTTTGTTTACAATCACATACTGCTTCCGATTCTCCAAATAGTTTCTAAATAATGCTAATTCTTTGCCTCTAATTCCGTAATATGACAACTTTTGGTATAATATCGAGTGATCTACAAGATCAAAAGCCTTACTAAAATCGTAGAAAATTCCACCAACAGCAGAAAATACTGTATCTAGTCCGTCACATATGTAATTAATTACATTAACCACTGCTTCTTCTGTACCGCATCCACTTTCAAGTCTATATTGGTTTCCAATATTCCAAGTTCTCGAACGAAAGTGATGCCCACATTGTCTGGCGAAAGTGTCGCTGCCATTATGAACGAGGCTTAACTGTCTATGCGAAAACTTAATAAATCTTAACATATTGGTTTACACTACAAATTTATATTGTGTAGAATTTTAAGGTGTTTCTAGCGTATCTAAAACTGTTGTAAAAAATATAGTTATTTACTGATTCTGGGTTTATGATCATGAAATCACTAAAAAATATCACTAAATATCGTGAAAATAGCTAATTCCAATATGAAATAAACCCTTTTTCTATTACTCAACCACTGTTTGAATCAATGAAATCTAAACCCGGTTTCACAACAGTATTCGAAGGCTTCTCAAAACCATTAGCTTTGAAAATAGATTTGGTTTTTTGGAGCACTGCCGCCTCAACAAAGCGTTATATCTTTAGCGGTTGTTGTCTTTATATTCCATAGTTACACAGCTGCCGCTGTTGTTGCCACCACATCACCAATTTGCTGTTATTGTCTTTTTGTGTTGTTGATGTCATTTTGTAATTGTCATCTTTTTTTTTCTGTGAATGTAAATGTCTCCTTGTCTCTATTGCAGCAGTCGTATGTGATAATGTGTGTGTGTACATGTATTTGTGTGCTTATATTACTTCGTCATCTGTTCATCGTGTATAGAGTATATTTTTATTGCATTTTGTCGTTGTCGTTGTTTCATAGTAACGAAATGGTCAATAATTGTTTGCCTCTGTTGAGAGAGTGGGAGTATCTGTTGGATATTCGTGGCCAAGCAAACACACGTTTGCTCTCACACACGCACACACTCATATGTTTCCTTGTACGGAACTACGTATGCATCTTGTGCGTGCGTTTGTGGCGATGTGAGTGTGCCGGTTGGGGCGTTAATTGTTTACATCTCTGTCATTGTGCTGCCATAAGGCGTTGTCGGTCGCCTCTTTTTTCTCCCATCGATGCTATGTTATTGTCATTTATGGTGCGAAATGACAACGAAACGTTTTAATTAATTTTCTTTGAGTAGACTAAAGCTGTTAAAGTTAAGCATTCGATATTTAATCCAGACGGTAGGAAATTAAGAAGTTAAATGTATTAAAGTTTTTGCACACTCGTAATTTCTTCACAGCAAACTTAACAAGTTTTGGCGTTAATTTTTTTATTATTATTTTTTTATTCAGCTTAATATCGACAGCTGCAAGAAAGGTGTTTACCATCGATGAAGAATTCAGTGAATAAGACAGTTATAAGAAAATGTAAGACGTTTAGGTATTTTACTCAAGATGACCATATTCATTGAGTATCAAGGATAGTTTCTATGATTAGAAACTGGAAGTATATACACTCGGCCGCATAAATCTGCGTACAAGAGCGAAAACTAAAAGTTTGCTCTTATTTTGGGCATCAAAATAAACGATACTCATTTGAAACTTCTTTAAAATAAAACTCTTATTTATTTAAGAACATAACTGTATTGTAAAATACTTATTTCAGAATTAACAAAACTTATAATAAAAATAATTTAAATATTAAAAATAATATTAAAATATTAAAAATAATTTTAAAAAAAAAAAAAA